>OX596256.1:6626059-6668003 GCA_951394255.1 Polyploca ridens | reverse complement strand
GCCGAAGCCGAGTCGCTGCCAGTCGCCCTCGCCGCGCGGCCTCGTGCTCACCACCAAGAGCATGCACCACGCCTGGACCGTCTCCAGCGAGAAGAGCGGCCCGCTGCTCAGCCCCAGCCTCAACGGCGTCACCAATAACAAGTAAGCCTCTCCGGGGCGATTACATTTACATAGGACCGACGGTGAACCTACTAACGATCCTTCTATATTTTTAGGGTAAAGGAGAAGGAGGAGAGGCGGTCGGAGAACGAGCAGAGTCCGAACACGAGCGTGAGCAGCATGTCCCCGCTGAGCGACCGCAGCGAGGCGGCGCCCCCGGCGGCGGCGGCGCCCCCCGCAGCGGCGCCCTCCGCCGCGCCCATGGAGACCGTGCGCCACCTGCAAATGCTGTCGCACCGCGGCTATGGAGCGCCAGTCGCCTCCTGGAACGGAAACCATAGTGCGCTCTCGCGACAGGTACCACTTCGTTTGTTCCGTGTGCGACTCCTCTGATCAATGATATATGCATCCTGTTAAGGATTGAAAATATAATTGTGAGGTGCGTGAGGTATTTTGTCGGGACGCGTTTTAAGAACTGATGCATGGGTATATTGTTAATATTTGGTTTAAATATTAGGTTTTCGAGGAGAGGCGCGACGAGCGCAAACGAGCTCTAGAGGCCACCGACGAGATGGACCGAGGTCGAAATAAAAAAATCAAGAAATTTCACCACTATAATCGCTTCAACAACAACAGGAATGGATATAATCCGTTCCAGGTACGTGATTTTATTAATTTAATATAATGTAAAATTAAGGCATTCGCTTTCTGGCGAATTGTTGGATATTAGTAATATTAACACCACCAACCTGAAGATATCCTAGTCCACTCGAAATATTCAGTCTATTAGTGCCCTGTATAAAAGGAAAATTAGAATTTATACTAAAATAAAATATTATTTTGACTAAAACATTTTTTAAATAAAACCGGGTCTATATACTTCTGTTCAATATAGTTCTGGTAACTGCAAATGCAAAAAACTATTGGAAATTGAACCATTTTCGATTTTGGAATATGTTTTTCTACTAAAGGATTCTTGCAATCTGAATTTAATTGAGACAAAGTTAAGTAAACCCTGCACTGATTCCATTTTCATATAATTTGATAGTACAGTAACTATATTTATTCAAGCATATTTAAATTACTCCAGGAAAAACAGAACAAGCCGCATTGGGGAGGAAATTTTAAGTACCGTGGGGAACGTCGTCCCCAGCACCATTTTAATAAAAATCACAACAACAAGTACAAGCGCTTCAATAGGTAAAGTAAAATTACCATACTACTAAACTAAATTATGATACTAAATAACAGTGCCAAGATCGCAACGTGAGAACGATATAAATAGTACTGTGCTCTCGCTTGCATTTACCAACTTTATGTGAGTTGTAGTGATGAGACGAGAAAATAGCCAGAGGCTCCTATGGGCTTAATACACCTAGTTAATACGGTATATGCGCAACTATACAACTTCTTTATTTACAACAATCATTATCATCATCATCAGCCTATAATGTCCCACTGCTGAGCACAGGCCTCCTTTCACAAATGAAGGTGAAAGGGAATGGGCAATACTCCACCACGCGTGCCCACTGCGGATCGGTGGAGGTAGGCTAGTGGTCAACCTACTGTTGGAATTTTTCAAGCCGCCTAGGAGGCATCCAACTAGCTTAACGACTATCACAATTAAGTGATAACCGGGACCAACGGCTTTACGTGACTTCCGAAGCACGGAAACGCTCGATTTGAAATACCACTAGGCGATCACCCTGGATGGGTGGTACCGACCACGACGGTGGTAGCTTAACTTTGCCGATCGATTAAGAACGGCTGATCATGCTACACCACGAGCGCTTCCGATTTCCGCGATTTACAACAAATATGTACAAAATACAATCTATATATAGAAAATTTCCTCAAGCCTGCTGCTGCTTCCGATTAACGGCTAGGTTCCCAGAAGGCTGGCAGCGTTTCCTCTTTGGATAACCAAGCTGACGCGTTGGCGGAAAAAGCTCCCAGCCCACTGGTCTCCTGCGGTCTCGATCTATTTTGATGACAAGGTGCGAGCAAAACGGTGAGCTTCGGACCTCCACGGTCCCATGGTCTCGACCGCAAAAGGCACAAAAGTATAATTGGGTCCAATCGATGCGTATTTTTTGAATTTGGAATTTTCCGCACTGACCGCAGCTGCCCCTGCAGCTTTACAAGTAGCTGGTAAGTGAGATGGCGCGAGTATATCGACACATGTGGCATCCCACACCAGCGACACTCCAAGGGATCAAAGACATACGGTCTCCTGCCATCGCCCCGCGCAATACCGACTGGTTCCAGTAAGGAAGGCACGTTAGCGACAACAAGAGCCCTGCGGATAATGTCATTAATAGCCGAGTGTCGTGATATTCGACCAGCACTTAGAGAGCACGAAAGCCCATGGTGGCCGAGCTCGTTGACGAGATCTCCGCAGCGGCAGCGATGGGGTTGATTGGTCCTGCAACCAAGACGAAGACAAATACACAGACTTAATGTTATACGGTCTAACATTGTCCCGGTATTTGTGGATGGAATAGCTTGAACCCTGAGTCACTCTGAGAGACGGCTAACAAGCGCGCGCGGTCTGTATCTATAGAAAAGTTAGAAAATAAATTTTGCTAGGTTATAAAGACTATAAAGAGGCTATAAAGAGGCTTGTCCCACGCTCTCTGAGAGTGAGTCAAGGTCGGAATATTTGTATCTGGACAAGCTGCCAGGCTTCTCTAGCATCGGAGAGGTAAGAAACCTTAACAGATCCAATAGAAGGGTCCAAAACAGATGTGACGAGGTTGCCTAAACTGTACACTGTTGACAATCAGCCACGAGCGTCGGCTTTTAGTATAATCATTTCATATATATATTTTGAGGCCATGATAGCTCAGTGCTAGTGACGTCGGATGCCGAGAAGGTCTCGGGTTCGAATCCTATAATGAGCTACCGGTGAAGAAAAAAATCGTGAGGAAATCATAGCACGGATATTTGTAGTACCCAGCTGGCTGGCTCCCTGTCGCCAAGCTCATATCGGTGGTTTCCGACAGCTGCACTTGAGAGACAGTTCCATATAGGCTTTATATGCTTACCAATTTTGGCCTTAAACACAGGCCTATACACAAAAAAAATGAAAATAAATTACGTCACGACTTTCAATAATAATAAATGTCAGTCAGTACCTTGTTGTAAGTGATGTTTTGTCTAATTGGCAGGTACAGCAACGGTCACCACTACCCGAGACATCATTGACCCCGGTTGGTGGGTGGACACTTAACTGTTGTGTAAATAGATAGTATACTATGGACTTAAATTGTTAGTTAAAGTATATTTAGTAAGTGATTGACATGATAAGTCTTTACAGTCATCAAATATTTAAACGAAAATATAGTTCCGCTGCCGCTGCCGTCGCCGTCGCCGCGTCCTAAAGTCCAAACATAGTATTAAAAAAACATTAGACAAAATGTTAAAGATTGTAAGCATGAAGAGATTTACTGCCAGTGTCAGCCTTTATACCAATTATGCAAAGAGACCTCTTAATGTAAGTCATTTAACTATTATGGTTGTAGACTAATTATATATTTTGTAACATAAGGTATGGTTCCCATCATGAATTTGATGTTTTTATTTTTTGTCACGCCAATTTATGTATTTTATAAAGTTTGAAAGGATTTATGTTAGTTCTGAATTTGTGAATAATGAATATTTGTAATTAGTGGACTTATTATTTGGTTTGAAAGCAACATGAAATTATATATATATGAAATAAACCTCGTCCGGACATCACTAGATTACATCTTAAATATTTTTAATCATTCTTAATATTATAAATGTTTGTTTGTTTGTTACGCTTTCATGTCTAATCCGCTAAACAAATCGCGTTAAAATTTGGCATGCAGATAGCCTTTGGAATGGAGACGGACAAAGGCTATTTTTTATCCGTGGTTAAAACCGCGCGGGACAGCTATCCTAACTTAATATTATAAATGCGAAAGTGAGTTTGTTTGTTTGTTACGCTTTCACGCCTTAATTACTAAACCGTTCACGACTAAATTTGGCACGCAGATAGCCAATGGTATGGAGAAGGACATAGGCTACTTTTTATCTCGGGAACGCGGATGAATCCGCGGGAGACAGCTAGGATCTATAAATTGGCGTTATTAAAATAAAAAAATCGCTTAAAAAAGATGGCTCAACTCTCGCAGAAAACAAACCAAGATCGGCGCAAAATGTTTGTTTCTCATTTTTTATTCAATCATTGGTATCAAAAGTGCAGTTATTGTCCAAAATATTTGTACTTTTTTCAGATACTTCTAATCACGTGCAAGTTTTTAATAAAACGTAAGCATATCGATTCATCACGCGTTATTTTTTATGCCGCAATTGTTTTTTAAAAGAATTTAAAAAAATATTAGCATTGTTCACCACTGTTGATGACACATCAACATCGATCTACTCAACTACTTTTCATCTCTCGTACTCTGAAAGTAAACTAAAAGTATCTAAGAAGTGTGTTGAAAATAATACTTTTCTACCCTAGGGCGGATAGTTAAAGTCTGAGGTACAAATAATTTGCGTCGGGTCGTCGTTTTGGGCCATTCCTTTCGCTGCTGCTGTCTTTCCATACAAGGTTCATATATTGTGTGGCGTGTCTGAGATTCAAGGATTTGTAGTGATGACTTTGCGATGGACTAAGTCTCGTTTCCATTCCATATGGTATTGCTTGGGCGACTTTCGATACATTTGTTTGAATAAGATTGTCACACAATTTTCATCATCCTAAAATAGTACTTTGTAAACCTGTTACTACAATGTAATTTTATGTGCTCAATTCAGTTGTTGCTTTGATACGTAAACACTACAATTCATGTGTGTGCATGCGTTTTTCATATAGGGTGATGTATTGTGGTAAACAAAGAAATTATAATTATAACTTACCATTAGGTATTCATTTAAATGTGTTATTGGAAGTACTGCTTAAACGCATCATGCTATTTGAAAAATATCACTGGTATTTATGTTACCGGGAATGGGTATATTTGAATATCAAGTACCTACTTATACTTTACCCAGGCATTCTATAGAACCAAACAGTTATAAGATTTATATATTGCCAAGAATACCGAATGTTTTAGTTGGCAATGTATAAAATATACTAACCAATTATCAGAATATTCATATAGGTATATATAGGTACTACCTATAGTCTGAAAGTAAGTGCTGTGTTGCGCCGTAGCTGCGCGGTGAGACGCGCTGCAGCTGGTAGAGATCTACGCACATATGGTTCCATATCTTGAGATGTACCATGCTTTATCTTGTAAAGCCAAGCTCATTATTTAAAATGCGGCAGAATATATTGTAAAGGCAAGCGGTCAAAGCATCTATTATAAAATTGACGAAAATATGATCAGGATTTTATTGTTGTAAATAAAGGTTTTATTATTTAATTCAGGCCGCATTGGTCCTGTAAACGTATTTATAATAGATTCAACTTAAGGCGGCCCTCTGTGGCCGGCGCAACTTCAACGCGAGCATAGTTTAAAAGCTTGTTGTTTCATCCAACGTAATGTTTGACTGCGAATAAAGAGAGATAGCATCAGAGCCGTCGGTTATCAGTCGGTAAATTCCGCTGATCACTCGCGGCCGCTTCGCTAGGTCGTCATTCATGATTTCGCATTCATAAAACTTGTTCCAGGAGTATACTTCTTGAGAAAAAATCTTACAAGTTTGTGAAAAAAAAGTTAGTTATTTAGAATCTCCAATACATTTGCAAGCCTGGTATCTTAATGTTTTCTTTACTTTTACAATTTATAGGTACATTAGATATGGCCAAAGTTCAGGCAAAAACGCTGTTTTTCGGAGGCTTTGACTGAATTTGTTTCACACTTTTTTTAAATTACGCCAAGATACAAGGCTAGATATAGTACACAAAATACTAATTTGTTCAAAATATCTAACGAAAAATGTTTAACAACGCCATAATAAGTACAGGGGTTTTGTATGAAAAGTATGACGAATTGAGTCCTCTTAAGAAATGTAAGAACTATTCGTAGAATATCGATCTCATGCAAACTAATGCTCTCATTGTCTCCTCCCCGCGCACACCTGTCGCCTAAGGCGTGGTACAGCACTTGCAGTCACACTAGGGTTAAATTTTGATTTTATATCGAATAGAGCCGCTTTTTTTTTTAACAATAGAAACATCAATCAGTAATAATTAGTAATAATATAATAACCTGGGACATTCTTCTGCCACAATTTCAGCCCCCCCTAGACAAGATGGTTATCGACAATCGTCATCGTTAGTAAACGATCAACCTTTGTATGGGATTGACATAAGAGATTGTTAAAATTCACGTGATATTTCGATTTGAAATGTCAATCCCATACAAAGGTTGATCGTTTACTAACGATGACGATTGTCGATAACCATCTTGTCTACAGGCCCAGGACGTATACAGTTTGGAGATATCGAAATGGCATATTTTCGAAGTCTATGTTGGCTTAGTCATCCTGAACAACTTTTGATATCAACAAACATAACATCCCGCAATAAAAATTCATTATGATTTATGATCGAGCAAGGTGACCGAAAATATGCCATCTTAAAATCTTCACCCGTATAATTTCTAAAACTTTGTGTCTAAAATGTCGAAATTTTACTTTGAATCTTGAAGAGTGAGTAGCATGTAACCTTTCCGAGTTTTATACGCATTGCCGATAACATTGTCATACTGATCTGTACATACTGAGAAAAAACAAATGACTGAAAGTTAAGATGGTTTAAAGCCCTGATCAAACCGCAGCGTAAAGCATGCGTCCGCGTTGGCGTGCACGGTGGCTTCCACGGCGCATGCAAAAGCTGAAACGCGTTCGCCAGGCGTTCACCAGGCATTCACACGGCGTCACTACATTACTATGCTCTGCGATACAGATAGTGAAATTGAAGAAGTCTTACTTCTGTCAGCTATTATTGAATATGAATAACGATAAAATAATTGAGTACAACACGATCACAATATGTCGGCCCTTGATATGCAGATTATGCTTTATTTGTTAATATCATAAGTACATCAAAATTTATTAATTACTTTTTTCAATTTATGTTAGAAGATTTCAATGAATAGCAGATTTTATTAATCAAAATACTTGAAATTTCAGATTACAGAACAAAAGGCAGATGGAGCGCGCAAAAACAAAATTTAATAAAAAATAATTTAACAAAGCAGATATAAATTCAAAAGCGATCTGATTTTAAGTTTGTTTGTATTTGCTTTTTTAGCTTCACTTTCGTGTTCCGCGCTTTCTATCTATCTGCCTTATTCTATAATCTGAGCTCGAAATGTGAACAAAATGTAAGAAAAGTTTATTCCTGATATTATTTCATTTTGTGAATGGAAAATAGAAAAAAATATGGTGAAATTTTTGTAGGTATTATAAACAATTTCCACGTGCGGCTTACATCTACCAGATGAGTTCACGCGGATGCGGATGCAAGCTGCACGCTGCGGTTTAATCAGGGTTTTAGTTCAAATGTTTATTTTTCAATAATATTGAATTGGAAAGGGAGACTGTTGAAATATTATGTAATTAATTACTTTCAGTAAATAAATTCATAATGTGTATTATGTAATGTGATTTTAATTTTTGTAAAGTTACCGATACATGAATTTATGAACGAATTTACTACCGATGCATTTTTTTTATTTGGCATCAGTCTTTCGAATTTTAATTTAATTTATAAGAACTGGTAGTGAAAATAATTATTTATAGTCTATTGCGGGGCGTCTATCAATCACAGCATGAAGCTCAAATAATTAGGTTCTTTTCTGCAAAGAGAATATAATCAAATGCCAACCTAACTAATACAATTTTGTGACATGGTAGGTACAAAAAAAGTTACGCGCTTGGTTTTCATACGTACGGAGGGACATGCGTTATCTATTTAGATTTATGTCTGTGGTTATATCCTACCTTTTTAAGTTTCTGCGCAATTTTCTTATTTTTTTTAAATGTAAGAACCTTCTACCAAGTATTAGAAAACAATTAAAAAAAACATGAATGACATCGGTAAAGCCGTTCTCAAGTTATAGCGTTATCAAGAGAAATAAGGGTTTCTTTTTATATACTACTAGCTGCCCGGCGCAACTTCGTTTGCGTTTCCTACCCTATAACCTAACCTACCCTAAGCCACCCTACCGTTAAGTTTTCTTAAATTTTCTAAGTTTCTGCGCAATTTTCTTAATATTTGTTTCCGTAAGAACCTTGTACTGAGTATTAGAAAACTACAAAAAAAAAATAAGCCAAATCGGTCAAGCCGTTTTCATGTTATGTCGTGACAACGGAAAACGGGTTTCATTTTTATATATATAGACTAGCTGCCCGGCGCAACTTCGTTCGCGTGGTGCTACCCTACCCTGTGGTGCTACCCTACCGTACCCTATACAGACTGCAGCGCCATCTGCCGGGCTGATTTGTGAATCTAAACCATCCAGGGCGCCACCCAAACGCATACAAAAAAAAACATTCAAATCGGTCCAGCCGTTTAGGAGGAGTTCAATGGCAATTTAATGACATGTGCAGAAGAATTTTTTATATAAAGATATAGATAGATTAATTTCAAAAATATATATGTTTACAATAACTAATTGGTAAGATAGTTACAGTCACGAGAATTAACAAAGATACATTTCAAGATTCCAAATGAATGTGCTTACCTATACAAAGTACCCAAGAATACATACACACACTGCCATAGTAAAATTAACTTTATGTGTATTCGTCACATTGCTAAATTTTAGATCCTAGTTCCGGTATTGAATATCGGAAAATGTAGCCATAATCAGACACGTATACTGACATACTATTAGAAGTTACTGTATCGATATTGGTATGATGTTATTGCTAAGAGAACACGAAACAAAGATTTTAGTACTAACAGCGCCCTGAGCAAGAAATCTACAGCGGCGCCCAGGGGGAATCTATACATCTACAGAAATCCAGGGGGGGGCAGCCGCCTCCCCCTGGATTTCGTATGCCTACATACCTACTGTACTTAAGTTCATACTTTACAATACTTACTACGTACATACTTTACAAAGTACTATGCGTTAACAATAACTATGTTAGCCTTAGTGACTTTACTTCTCTAAGTTTTAACGTCTAAGCAGTTGTTTCGTATTAATATGCAGAACAAATCAGTTTCAAAATATCGGGTCTAGTTTTCAAATAAAGTAGGAAGTTCTTGAGAAAACTCCCCATTATATAGACGGTAGAACACACAGAGAGAGCCAATATATCTCCGAAGGCTGAGAGGTTCCAAACCGCCAGTGAGTTCGGGATCGCCAACTATACGAGTGGCCTTCCTTTGCACCGAAGCAAGTGGATGGAGCTAGTAAGCGGGTACGCTTGCCCAGAGGTGTGAGCAGTACTCCATATGCGGCCTAACCTGCGCTTTATATAGCTGCAGCCGCTGGAGTGGTGTAAAGTACCACTTAGACCTATTAAGCACACCCAGCTTTTTTGAAGCCAGTTTGGCTTTACTTTCCAAATGAACTCGAAACCCCCGCCCCCCCCATGGATCAGAAGCTGGGTACGCCCATGAATATAGGTAATATAGCCAAGAGTAATAACATCAACTTGATCATTCAAAATCTATTTCAGGCTTATGAGTTCATTACACAACATACAACCAAATAACAAAAAGGACCTATCTAATATTGAGCCTATCTTCTTCTCTTATCATCCCACTGCAGATTTTATTTGGTCAGACCAGCGCATAGGTGACCGGTACGCCTACCATGACTTTTTCACGTCAACTTAATCTACAGACTAGCCGTTCTATGGAGTCGTTATCCCGCCTTGAAACATGTCCAAAGTACTGCAGTATGCGCGACTGTACTACGGCCGACAAACGCTGCGTGATGCCTAGCTCCTGGAGTATGGACACGTTGGTCCGAAACTCCGTCCACGATATCTCGAGCATCTTCCTCCAGCACCACCATATCCAGAGCATCTATCTGCCCCTTTTCCAACTCGCGCACCGTCCACGTCTCTGCCCCGTAAAGAAAAATGGGGAATACAAGTGTTCGCACGAGCCTGACTTGGTGGCTTTGGTAGGTAATGTTGCGATTCCTCCACACTTTCCTCAACTTCTACATCGCAGTTCTGAGTATGGCCATACGTCGTTTTACTTCATCTACGCAACCGCCGTTGTTTGAGATTAAAGCCCCGAGGTAAACGTTGAGCCTATAGCATATATTAAATTGAAAGTCACCACAACGTTTGAGAATGTCTAGGTTTTCTGGGATCATTTATATTACACAAAAATTCGTAGTATTAGTAGCAGTATTTATATATTTCCTGAGGAATTTATAGGTACATGGCGGCAGGGCCGCTCCGACCCCCCACAGCGCCTGTGTGCGAAATCTATGAAGCGCCTCTTTTTTTCACGAATCTTAAGAGGGGTTCCTAGCTGCGAGGAATTTGAAAAATAGGTATTTGAAGAAACTATTGCCGTCGCGCTATGCCGCTTTGCTATGCGCTATGTGCGATAGGGACATCTGCAGCTCAGACCGATTTATTCACAAAAAAATTATCGGAAGTTTCGTTTTTCCCATTTTCCTCCTGGAAAACTGAGCCGATTCAATTATTTTTTACATTAAAATTTTAAGCATGGGGTTATCTAGGTCCCTATTACTTTCTTTTATGTTAAAATCTTTTCGAATTTGTCTGGTAGTCCTTTTAATCACGGCGGAAAAATAGGGCATTTATTGTAATTTTTGGAAGGTCATAATTTCTTTAATAATTAGTTGCTGAAAAAAGGAAGTAACAGGGACGTGTCCAAAGCAGAACTTGATTACATGAAAAAATAAAAATTACGACTCTAGAGGCATTATTCAGGAAGAAAACAGGGGAATACATTTGTATGGAATAATCGCAGCTCAACTCCCGTCTTAAAGTCGGGCTGTCGGGGAATCCCCGTGGCCCCACCCCGCTTGCGTCGCAGGCATCGCATCGGTCGGGTTGCGTTCATAAACTTATTCAAACAAACTCATGGCGGCTCTTTTGATTTTAACGCTGAACTCGTAATTATTGTAAACTAAAACCCAAAGCGTAAAATTAAACCATAAACGTGAATATTATCTTGAGACACTTGTACAATAAGCGCAATATTATGTTTTGTTGTTTACGAGGCATTTGTTGCGCCTATTATACCTACTTACTTATCGATACTCCACAACAAAGAAATATGTTGTTGTGTAAGTGTAACAAAAATAATTTCGATAGCGGCGCCCCTATTGTCTTGGCGCCTGTGTGCGCCGCACACTTCGCACATAGGGGCGGCGCGGCCTTGCATGGCGGGCATTAAGTACCTATCACCAGCTTGACGCTTTAACACAGGTCCAATTTCAAGATCTGCTACACCTTCGCTGACTCCTTAACTCCTTCGCTGATAAAATTGCACTTTCCTTAACGCCCGTATTTTTATTACACGACTGCCCAAAAAAGGAATGTAATGTTTTCAGGGTCATGTATGTATTTGAGTTAGTTTAGGTATTCCACTAAAACTTTTAAATGCCTGAACAGATTTGGATGTATGAGGTTTCGCTAGGATCCTTACTTCATCGCGATTTACTGGATATATTTTTTTTGTTAGTTTTTGGCAGGGCTGTCTTGTTTTATAAGTTTTTAAATTATTAACTTTGTAACTGGTTAAGCAGAGGCGTCCTTTCATGTCTTGATTCTTGCGCCTTGGGCGGCCGCGCAACTACGTCCTACGCTATGGCTGTAGCTGAGAAGTACCTAGCATCATTATAATATGGCTTAGGTGGCTGTTTCAATTATTTCCAAAGCTTTCATCACTGCGACAAGATCTATAGTGAAACGCCACGTACCAAGACCAGCTAATAAACTATATTCTTGACATGAATGGAGTTTACTATTTTTAATTAAAAAACATGTATGTGACACCTTTTTTTCGAATTTCGAAATGGAATTTGGATCTGACATATTTTCAATAAACTATCGGCCTTACTCATAAACGCTATTTAACTAAATCTACTGAATAAATGGTCAAATAAATAACGTCACCTTGCTGTCATTGTCAAACAATTTGACGTTATTTAGGTGACCACCCTAAGTGGACCACCATTCCGAAATGGATAATATCGATCACAGCGATCACAGCAATAATTTGCGTACCGAATTAGATATCACGCTTATGACAGCTGAGAACTATCAACAATTCGGAACGCCCGTTATCGCGCTCACAGTATTCAATACAGAACATTTAAGAATTTAATTAAAATCTGTATTATCAATGCGCTAGGACTCCTTATATCTTTTATTAGTTGACTCGCAAAAAGGAATATCTGCTTTTTTATTATTTTTCTCTCATAAAATCATAAAAAGTATCTTTGCCAAATAGAAAACCAAGAATCTTATTAGATTTTTGACGTCAGTTTTGACAGCGCTCACGGTGATATCAGTTTAGGGCATGGTCGGTGTGAGCGCAAGATGGCGCATGTCATGACGTCATCTATGACGTTTCACGGGACATCGTTAACTGTCATTTTTCAATTCGGTACGGGTTTAAGCACGCTCAAATTGATTACAGCGATTACAGCGGTAATTCGGAATGCAGCCTTAATCAGCTTATTAGATAAATAACTTTTTATGAGTAAGGGGGTATATTCTTGACATGAATGGAGTTTACCATCTATACCATGGAGTTTACTATATTTAATTTAAAAACATGTATGTGACCATTGATGTAATTACGCTGTAATATATAAGTCAATGTATGTGACACCTTTTTTTACGAATTTGGTAAAAAAGTACTTGTGTCCGCGCCTGGTTCACTATGCGGATACTATAGTTGGACTATTTTCAACTAAACCTATTTAAAAAAAATTAAATGATCTCGTTCATTCGACTATTTCTTGGGATAACTCGAAAAAGGAAATTATAATAATATACATAAATAAATAATTTAACAATGCATAATGTGGTATGTTAAATCATTTTATTACAAAAAATAACATAACTACATTTTTATGTACATGACTAAATATTTGTTGTGGTATTTATTTATTTCATCAATACCTAATGATAACAATATTCATGGGGGCTTAGTAAAGTTAGCTCATTACGTATAATAGTACAATAGTCCACTAAGGTCCTGTAACATAATCAGCAGTTTACTGTTATATTAAAAAAATATAAGAATCTAACGATTTTGTAAAAAAGCGTGAGTAATGTTTTTAAGTAAATATACTGCTATTATGTAATGTGATATTCAGATACAAATTCAAGAACAGGAAGACTACAATTAGTTACACAAAATGTAATTATTACAATTAATTACAGTACATAGTGTTCGCACCTAATAAGATAACGGAACATCCGTGAAATTCGTTAGCAAGTATGACGCTATCCGTTTTTATTTTATTTCGTAGGACTTGTTACTTAGTGCATTTAAATTAAAATTTGAATGGACATTAAACAATTTAGCCTACCACCAACTTTTATAGCGATACAAAAGTAATTTTACATCTAACCAAAACGATTCAGTCTTGAGTGGAGTTACAAAAAGAGTTGATGGTAGGATGATCCCAAATCCGTTGAAAGGGTTCGAAGATGTTTGTTCAGAGCCTGGCATACACGGCACAAAGAATGTGTACAAACATTTAATGACTATTTTTTTATGGTTATTGAATTTGTCAATGTCCATACATTAATCTTTTCTTGCAAATAACTCTATAACGTGGAGCTTTAGGACATAAGACACCCTGGAAATTCTTGTTAGTGTAAGTGTCCCCAATCGATGTACTATATAGGTTTAATTGGGCACCGCCATTTGCAATAAAAACAAAATGGTGGCCGAAAAGTATGCCAAACTCTTCGAACCTCTTCGTAATAGTTACCACAGAATTATCAGCTTCAGAAGCATACAATTAACAATTACTCTTATCTACTTAATATTATTGTCATCATGACTACACGTAGAAAGCTGCACAATTAATAATCTGTAGCGATACATTTTATATAAGTACAGTGTTTGTTTTGGCTCGTATGGGGTAATCCTAAACAAGATGAATACCTACCTAGTGTGAGATGGACTCGCGCATTCCGTACTATTATAATAAAACGAGCTCAATTAACTCAACTAAACTGTGCATTTTTGCTATTTTTGCACCAAACTAATCAACTATAGCATTTTTTATATTTACCTTGTAAGACATGTATGTGTTGTTTAAATACATGTTTTGAATAATATTATGACCAAATAGCTTTTTTTTAACGTAATGGCGATTTCGAGGTAAAGCCATATCTAGAACCTATCTCGAAATAAAAAAAAACACTTTATTTGCAACTATCATTAGTAACTGTTCGTCTTTGGGCTCCGGATTACCAATTAATGTGTAAATTTGTAGATAGTGGCACGAACGGACTGAGTTGCTACAACAACCCCGTTTTAACTTTTTGGCTACAAAACCCAAAAGAAGTTAATGAACCAAAAGCTTTGAAGAAGAAAAAGTATATTCAAACTTTTAGCAATTACTTAAGCTCAATCATAACTCTGAAACTTCTTTTTCAAAATTAAGTTAGTGGTTCCGTTCAAAAAAATCTCCATTACCTACAGGATTACCTCACAGATAAACCTGTAGGATAAAAAAATCTTTTATGTCAGTGCCGTGGGTAACTCGATTTATTGTTGGTAACATATTTAAGAATATCATCACTACACACTTGCGCTGAGGATATCGGTTGGCATAACCGAAACGGTAGTTCTCTATACACATGTCTCCTTTGAGCATCTTCTATTAAAGTGCGCCATTGTTGATGTTTCTGAAATGGAAATAACTTTTTAGCAAATCGAAATTGTTTGTCAATTAATGATTTAATATTTTTATATTAAATCATTAAACACTTTCAATTATCTATTTTACACTATCATCTGGGGGCACGGAAGTGCCCCCCGTTAAGACAGCCAAGCGAAGCGAAAGGGCACTACCTACCTTTTCTCGAAGCGCTTCGTCGTTTTTTTGAACCCTCATATCTTGGGTTTAGATTATACCAGATAAACAAAATTCTCAGGATATAATGTCAATAGTGAACTTATTAAACATATTAAGTTTCAATAACATAGCTCTTATACTTTAGATTTTATTGATATCTAAAAAACCCCGATTTCGTCACTGACTCACTGATGATCATCAAAACTCATAGGGTACTTCCTGAAGTCCTAGAAAGCTGAAATTTGGTATGTAAGCTTGTATTAGTACACAATCACCGAAAGAATTATAAAACTTGAAAATTTCAAACACAAAAAAAAAAAAAAAAATTGCAACTTACAAAAAGAAGTGAAATCCCACCAAAAACATTTCTATGTAAAATGTTGCCGCCAAGACATCAAAAAGTTATCAGATCTCATGTAGAGCCAAGCTTATAACTCTACATGCACTTACTCTACAAGCCCTAACTTCACAAACTCTACAAAATATGTGGCTTGGCCGTTTCGCTACCGCCACATGGGAGTAAGGTGAAAAATGTATTCACTGTTCATTACTTTTTTGTTATTCAATAGTTCTTGTAGTAGTGGAACGGCCAAGCCACATATTTTGTAGAGTTTGTGAAGTTAGGGCTTGTAGAGTAAGTGCATGTAGAGTTATAAGCTTGGCTCTACATGAGATCTGATAACTTTTTGATGTCTTGGCGGCAACATTTTACATAGAAATGTTTTTGGTGGGATAAATTGTTCAACACACTTGCTCGTAAAGTGACATTTATTGCATCGTTTTTAGTATCTTAATGCAGGTTATTACGCACTGGTGCTTTTTAATTTACATTACCACAGATTACTATAACCATACAGATAAACAGCTCCTAAGAACGCGAAATGGTAGGTACTTCACTACATGCGCAGCGATGTGTGCGTGAGCGCTCACCGACGGGTTCACGTACGAGAGCCGAGAAGTCGCTTCGGGTGTTTCCGCCGAACCCGAGGGTCCGACAGTCAGGGGCGACCCGCGACCGAGTGGCACGCCTCGATACCTACATTGCTAGCAGTACGTTGTCGCTCGCTGCTCGTTACCGCGATACTTTGTTTTTAATAATTTTAAGAACAACTTACAAACAAAATGGTTATTTATTGCAGTGCGTGCATAAATAATTCCAGGAGGAATATAAATATATCTTATTTTACATACCTCAATGATTGAGACAAGTAATTATAATTTATCGAAATGATGTAATTTTCTTTACTAGGTAGGTATGTAGGTACACACGGCTACACATCAAGCTATACATGTCTAGTATAAGCTGACCTCCCACTGTAGGGAAATCCTATACAATGCGAGATCAGCTTATACTGGAAATGTTAGCTTGATGTGTAGCCGTGTGTATGAGTAATATTTTTAGTGGTGGGCGAAATTAGACTCATATCATCACGCGACACGCGTAGACTTGGCTTGGCAAGTTCAAGATCAACCAACTTTCTAATTAAATTTATTTCCTAGTGTGACAGCCCTACAAGGATAGGGTAATATAATAGACGCTTGTAGGGAGCTGTTGTTCTGTACAATACAATCCTCTGTGACATTACCGCACAGTTTTATGATAGGTATAGTCCCGATTATGTTAAGTTTGTACCTCACTGCAAGTGATATGTGTGTGTAGACGAAGCATTCTTAAGGCGCTGTGGGTTTATAGATTAGCAAAACTGCGTTTCTTTGATTCGGTTTTATGTACAGAAAATTTCATATTTTGAGTAAACTATATATTACAGTTATCAAACCCATACGTGTGGGGTATCTGTGGATAGGTCTTCAAAAAGGATATTGAGGTTTCATGGCGTGCCTGGCGCGCGTGAGCATCACGTTCATGCGGCCCACGTCGGTGTATCCGTGTATATATGAATGGTACATACCAGCATCGCGTGTGGGTTGAGACATATGAGCATGGCGTGCTTGGCGCGCGTGAGCATCACGTTCATGCGGCCCACGTCGGTGTATCCGTGTATATATGAATGGTACATACCAGCATCGCGTGTGGGTTGAGACATATGAGCATGGCGTGCTTGGCGCGCGTGAGCATCACGTTCATGCGGCCCACGTCGGTGTATCCGTGTATATATGAATGGTACATACCAGCATCGCGTGTGGGTTGAGACATATGAGCATGGCGTGCTTGGCGCGCGTGAGCATCACGTTCATGCGGCCCACGTCGGTGAGGAAGCCCACGCCCTGCGAGCGCGCCAGCGACGCCACCACCACGTCGCGCTCCTGCCCTTGGAAACTGTCCACTGTGTTCACCTCCACTTGGGGCTCACCGCTGCTCACAACAACATACATATACAACGCTATTTTTAGTATAGTAAAAGTTGAAAAATAAACCTTAAAGCTATGGCATAAAATATTTTTTTATGTATGTCTCGTCAATCAAACAAAAAATAATAGAAATTCAATACATTTTTTGCGAAATGTGACGTCACGCAGATTTTAACGGACTATATCTTCATAATTTTTGATTATCTAACTGACGAACTAAATATATTTTTTTTGGAAAGTAGCCAATTCGGTCAAAATTCAAAAGATATTCCATAGACAAGGACAAGAGATGTTTAAAAATCATGGAAAGCTGTTTCACTGGGTTTAAAAAAAAGCAATGTTTTCTTTGGGTGAAACTTCAACATTTATTATTTGTCCGCCCATCCATACATTCTTGTTTAGTATATGAGGAAGCAATCAAGCAAAAAACCCTTTAGGATAGTGATACCGCACAATTCAATTCAGCTAACAATCGGAGCGCATAGTCGGTGGTGTATTGACGGAATTGATATCAAACAAAATGAACAGTAAGTACCAATCACTACACCTGTGTTCTTGACTTAGCCAATCAGAGCGCACTGTCGGTGGTGGGAAATTAGCGGAATAAAGGACCATGGGCAAAAATGTATGGACCCTGGTCCAATATACCAACAGTGTTACAACTTTGCCAAATAAAAGCATCCGAAGAGTAAAATATTTCATGCTATAGCACCAAGCCGAAATCGAGCGCGAACATATTTTTCTAAAACTTTTTTTTTAAACTGTTAACTGTTTTTTGTTTTATACTGATGTGGCAAACAAGCATATGACCCGCCTTATGGTAAGCGGTTACCGTAGCCATATAAACGCTTGCACCGAGGTGTTCCTCGCGCGTTGCCAACCTGGTGTAACGATGTTTTTGAGATTTCCTACATATTAGATCATTTTTACGTTTCCGTATTTCCAAAAAGCTTTTATTTACATTTTACGATGCTAAGAATTTTTATGCTTTCTTAGTTTAGAAAATGTTACGAAACACCGTGTTCGCGTTAGATTTTGACTTCGCCGTCATAATATAAAATGAAGTGTATGCTAAAACCTTTCATTTGGTATCACATTCAACGTTGTTGAAGATATTAGAGAGATATTGGACCAAAATGCCCATGGTCCTTTCAAGCAAAATGAACGTAATTGCGCTTCTTTGGGTTACTTGTTCGATGGAGGAAGTAAAAGTTAAGTAGGTGAGGTACAGACGGTTCCTGTAGTCCCCTGAGGTACTTCTTGATGAGCTCCTTGTGCGCGTTGTATGGCGTGATGACGGCGAGGCTGAGGTCGGCGGCGCGCAGCGCGCCCGCCAGCGCCGCCACCACCCGCGACACGCCCCACGCCTCCGTCTCGTTCGCACCTGACACACCTACACACACACACCCCCCACACACCGACGACGCTCATTAATAACTACTATTAATAGAGCGACTGTACTAGAGTACGGTCCGTGAGCACCGGTACGGTCTAAATGACTTGAAACGAAGGGCGCGTACATAGTTTGAATGACTAAAATACATACTATGGATGTCATGTTTTTTATCGATACTTTTAACGAGAACAAATGACAAGGAATCCATGTCGACATTTTGTCTGACTGTATATCAACAAGTGTACGATATATCTGTAAATGCATCTATATGGAAACTGCTCACGCTTCGCACAAGCTAACGTTGTTAAAGCTATCACCTCAGAGTATATAAATACTACGTACAACAGAGAGACAGCGCCCATACTTCAAAAGTTACCACCATAACTCGCGCAAGTACAGCGCCGGTGGTGAGATTGGGGTACTAATTCCTATTCTGGGTTTGTAAGTGACTACAGCAATGTTTGTTTTTCAGTAAATGACAACAGATGACACTGTTGAAAGAATTTAATTTTAAAGAACAATGGGCACAATTAATTTTTTTTTGTTTTTTTTGTAAGAGAGGTAGAGCGTAGCATTTACTATATACTTTTGTTCAAAAAAGATAAAAATTCCATACATTAAGTCTTAAACTAATCCAAAGAATTATTATTATGTTATTCAATTCTAAAAATACTGATTTTAAGTTGCATCTTACCCCACGGTTAATTGAGACAATTCCCAAAATACTCAAGCTATTGTTCATCAACAATGAAGAATGTTCACTAATTCTGAATGTTAGCTCATCGTATTTTCTGTAGAAAATAAAAAATATATGTGAAAGTATTATTTCAATACGACAATTACATTCCGAGATATAGAATTTTTAAATGAGCGCGCGACGCGGGATTCAACCGCCCGGTACTCGATGCGTGTGACGTCATGTTCTAACGCTCGCTCAGTCCGTCGCGCTCTTTTTCTCTTGAAAAATCTCATTCCTTGGGTTTATAAATTTGAAACATAGCACTATTACTTATCTAATCAAATCGAATGCTGCTTCTCATTATTAGATTTTTAAAACTACCCTTAAAAGGGGGTTTAGGGGGCGTTAAAGTTTGTATGGAAGAAACCTACTGCGCGGTCAGATTAACTTGAAACACGGTTTTAATACACCGTATAAAAAATAAAGAAACACGTGTTTTTGGGTTTCGCGAAAATCGAACCCTAGTAGGGCAAAAAGGGGTAATAATGTTTTAAGGGGAGGATTTTACTATGTCTCTATTAACTAAAAAATTGGAATACATTGGTTCCTTTTGTAGTCGAAGATAGGATTTTAGAAATTCCATCCCTACATCCAGTGGGTAAAGCAGAGGGCGCAGGTAAAACGGCGCGGCGGCGGGGCGGAGTGTTAGTTTAGAGATAAAATCAAAGATTATTGTTTTGAAGATCGTCAGTATAGTGAGAGTCTGCTATCTATACATTATTCATTTATAGTGTGCATTATTTTGGTACCCCCACAGTTTCACCCGCGCGTACCTACAGTTTGAATTTGTTGCGTGGAACCCCTTATTATTATTTTTCTAAAATAAAAGTAGCCTAAGTTCCTTCTAATAATATACGCTATCTACCTGTGATAGTCTCCTTAAAATCGGTCCAGCCGTTCCGGAGGTTAGGACACAGATTACTACATAAGTTAGGAGGCCGGAACAAACTGTGTCAAATGTTTAACCCGCGTGCGACGACGGTTATTTATATTTTATAAATTTTTATTTTTATTGGAAAACTTACGGCGGTATAAAAAGAGTATAAATAGGTACAGATAAAACATTACTACTTATTTGTTATTGATAACGTAAAACTTACCGTCTTATTGATAAATAAGGTGTAAGTCAAGTATAGTTAAGCCCATCACAGACGTAGGTATAATATATATTAATATGCCCAGCTATTATATAAATTACAGTACAGGTTGGCGAAGAAACAGAAATATATATTATAGCGTGCGGTCACTCGAAGATTTGTATTGAAAATATATCGTAATATGCCTTGTTATGATTTATATTAATATATATATTATAGCTACGTCTGTGATGGGCTTTAGCGTCACTTTCTAATGTCATATAAACAAAAAGGGCTGGAGCTATCTTAATACCTGGGTGTTACAAGACTGACTTACACCATATTTATTAATAAGGGAAAAGGTTTGGTAAGTACCTACTTGTGTTGCAGCTATAAAATTAATTATATTAGGTAAATAATGCAAAAGAAAAAAAAATAGTATTCAAATACACACACAGGAGCCATGTGCATTCTTACTTACTCCTCGCTTTTCAGCGGCAGCGGAATCACTATTCGTCGATAAATTAGTAGTAATAAGTAGTAATTGGGCAACTATATGTCCATCTATTTTAATCCTTCATGATTTAATAAAGGTTGTTTTGTATTATACTAATCTTAATTAAGAATACACACACTATGAACGTAACAGTAGAATAATTCACGGATAAAACAAAACACTTTCCCCTAATATTGTATATATATGTATCTTTCTAACAAAGAACATAAGAAAAGGATGTAAGAAATTTAGTCCTGTCAAATTAGTCCAATGCTTGTTTTCAATATAAATTTAGTCGCCATATATCGCGGTTACGCCTAAATACACGCAAAATAAGACGGCAAAGATTAATTTGACAACTTAAAATATGTTCTATCCTTTTTCAATAATGTTCGTAAGAAATTTTATTTATTATTTTACATCTGACTGGAAAGAGGAGATATTTTGACAACTTGTCTGTTTTCGACAACTACCTTTGATTTAAAGTAGTCAGTACGTGGATTTACGTTGATTACGTAACTTTGTTGCGAACTGTTTCAGACAGTTTTCATTGGAAAAAACCTCATAATCGATAGGTCGAAAGCAGAAAGTTTAACTATTGAACTTGGTTGGACTAGCCAGGAGACAAACATACTACAAGTCCCCACCCCTCGGAGTTAAGCTCTAGGAGGAGGAGCACAAAGAAAGTCCCCACGGAGTTAAACCCTAGGAGGGGTGCCACAAAGAAGATCCAAAGTCAAAGTCAAAGCCATTTATTCAATTTAGGCGCCATAAGGGCACTTATGAAAGTCACATTTACTGAAGTTAACACTGGTTCGAAACTCGGCCTTCAACTGAGAAGAATCCGGCTAGAAACTCAGCAAGGTTACAATTTTAAATATTTTTTGGACAATCTGACTCCGTTTTAGGATTTCGAAAACGATGCTTCATAGGAATACCTATCCCAATCGATGTCTAGATATGAGCTTCGAAAAACGGTAAATTTTCAGTGTGTTTTACCCAAAGGTTTTTGTCATACATTGCTCTATAACTTGCAAAAAGTTCATCTGAGAAAAACACCCTTTCGACCTTTCCATCCACAATCAATTGTTGCCTGGACTATACGCATATGCAATACTGCTACAAAGTAACGGTTTCAATATGAAACTAATTGAAACGGATTGCAAGAATATTACGTAATTACCCCGCCTGGTTTCACTGCAAATGCTTCGTTCTGTGCCAAGCTTTGTGCTGATCTGATATTAGAGTTCTTCGTATCTATTTCTTGTGATTTTATTTACGACCTTCGCATTATCCCTGGATCTACTGAACGCTCTCTTGACGACCCCAGCTGTATTTTTGGACACCCGATTCACTAACGTGACGAACTTTGCTGTTTTTGGACTTTGATGCAACTACGTTGAATTAATTGCGAACTATTGCAAGAAAATATGGCGCCACGTAAATGCGCGTACTACGGATGTGACAACTTAAGTTCCGAATATTCCATGTTTCGATTTCCCATAGCCGATAAAAAACGGTTGGAACTATGGCTTGCAAACGCAGGTATGTACCTACCTACATAGATTTCAAGCCTTTACTTCGAACTACTATGTATTTTCGTTGGGATACATTATTTGGATGAACTATGTCGAGGTCACTAGGTAATAGAAGTCTCTCACCTTTTTATGTAGGCTATCCGAGACTAATCAGATCAATAATAATAATCAGGTCAATTCAACTGTATGTACATAACGTTCATAAGTGCCTTACTAGGGCCTAAACTGAATAAATTACTTTTTGATTTTGATTTTGATTTTGAATAGCTTATTCAGGAGAGGGGGTGGCAGGGTTGATGTATGCCGCTTCCCTGTTAAAGGAAAATAGTATGTGCACACTGGAAGTCATAAATAGTAAGAAAATTACTATTTAATTCGCTATATACTATATTATTTTGTCTATTTGCAGGCAATATGGCTTTAGGCCATTTAATTGAAAATGAGCTAGCAAATAGATATATTTGTGAAGCGCATTTCGAATCATTCGAAATTAAAAGAAGCACGGGATTCAGACCCGTGTTAGACAAAACAGCAATACCAAAGAGTACCTCTTATGAAACGATGTCAATGTTATTTTCACCAGATTTAAAAGTGAAGATACCTACAAAAGTTTATAAAGGTAAAAGGAAATTAGAATTTGAAAAAGAAAATTTAGAACCTGTGGATTCAGAATACGGTTTTCAAACACCGAGAAAACCAAAGCGTCGTCGTATTTCACTTGACGAAACACCAAATCGTGTTAAGAAATTGCAAGATACTGTTACTTTTTGTACGAAAAAAATCAAAAGCAATAGGATCTCTGTAAATAAATTGAAAAACAAGCTGTTAAATAAAGACGTAATTAATATTGAAAAGTTCCCGTTCAAAAGCGAAGCATCTAAAACATTAACAAAAATGCAATTAAAGAGAGGTAATAAGAAATGGACGACTGCTGAAAAGAATCTTTGCCTCTCCTGGTTCTACAAGTCTCCTTCTATGTACAGGCATATGAGAAAAACTGGCATCGCTTTGGCAGCTCCTAGTACAATAAAAATATGGCTGAAAAAAGCAAGTTGCTTCCCAGGTCTTTCAAAAGTGAGTTTTGAAAATATTAAAAAGAAATTTGAGCATGCCACAGACAAAGAAAAAGCTTGTGTAGTTTGCTTTGACGAAATGAATATTATGTCTTGTTTAGAATACAACGAAAAATTTGATTTGATCGAAGGATTTGAAGATTTGGGGAGAGGTCAAAGAACCGATAAATTGGCAAGAAATGCTTTGGTTTTTGTAGCAAGAGGACTTTACCAAAATTGGAAGATTCCTCTTGCTTATTTTTTGTCAAACACAAATGTTAAGACGGATAATTTAAAACATATCATAAAGAGAGTAATACAAAAAACATTTGAGTCAACATTATTGGCAAAAGCAGTTGTCTGTGACCAAGGAACAACAAATGTGGCGGCCTTAAAGAAATTAGGGGTAACTCCGGATAATCCCTTTTTCATTCTAGATGGTAAAAAAATATTTTCAATATATGATGTGCCCCATGTTATCAAAAATCTAAGAAATAATTTGCTGACACACAATTTCAAATGGCAAGATAATGTTATTAGTTTCAAAGACATAATTAATCTCTACAACATAGATAAAAACAATAAAAGCAAGAGCATAAAAAAAATCACACAAGCACATTTGAACCCTAACGCATTTCAAAAAATGAAAGTTTTGTTGGCAACACAAGTTTTTAGCCATTCGGTCGCTGCGGCTATGAAAACCGCTGTCTCGACAGGAGAATTAAAAAGCGAAACAGCATCAAATACTGCCAAATTTATCGAAAATATTAATAACCTTTTTGACGCCTTAAACAGCAGAAGTTTGAAACATAAGAACCCATACAAACGTGCTTTGTCAAAAAAGAACGATGCTGTCCGCAAAACTTTGGTCGATGGACTAAATATGATGAAAGATTTGAAAAAAATTACCTACAAAAAAGATGGCACTAAAATGGAAACCGTACCTCCTAGTTTTGCAGGGATGCAACAAACAATAAGAGCAATAATTGATCTTTTTGAAGAGGAAAATAAAAAAGGAGTAAAGTTTATCATGACATACAGAGTCAATCAGGATGTGATAGAAAATTTGTTTGGTCTGTATAGAATGAAAACAGGATGCAATAGAAATCCAACTGCCAAGCAATTGCGGTCTGTATTCCGTAGTAATTTGTTGAATGGATTAATATCCATGAATACAGGAAACTGTGAAGAGGATGAAGACAAATTTATTTTGGATGAGATGGATCAAGCAGACTTTTCAGTGGGTCCAATGGAAGAAACCACAATTATTGAAATCGATGAACCATATCAGACCTACTCGCAAGATGTACAATCAACATCAACCGCCAATTTAAACAATTTTCAGCCAACTACAGCGACTGTCAGTACCCTAGAAGATTGTTCAATTGTCTATTTTGCAGGGTATCTTGCAAGGAAATGCAACCAAAAATACTATTGCCAAGAATGCAACGAAAAATTTCTAAAACATGACGAAATTATGAATGACCCTAAACAAATTTTGATATTAAATAAAAATTATGGAATCAAGGAACTAACACTGAAAGCACCAAGTGAGATGCTCTATTCTATAGTTAAGGAGGCATTATTTATTTATTGTGAAGTTTTTGAAAATTCTAAATGTAAATTAAATATTAAAAATCTTATTATAAATAATATTAAAAAAAATATACAAATAGAAACGTGTAAAGAGCATCTACTTTATGTTTTAGAAAAATTAGTTCTTGTTAAAATTTACGATTATTGTAAAAATTCCAAAAGAAATATGGAACAGTCTCTCCAAAAAATAAGAATATTAAAAAATAAATAATTGATTGTACATGTAGCGAGTAGGTCTGATATCGTTCAGCAAGTCCAATAAAAGTTGTTTCTTCCATTGGACCCACTGAAAAATAATCCTCGTCATCCAAAATAATTTTATCTGCATTCTTTTCAGTTTCTTTTATTTATATCCATTCAACAAATGACTACGGAAAACAGACCTAATGCATTGCGTTACGGCTATAGAAGACATTAAATAAAAGGCATTGGCGTGAAATCTTTAGAATAAGTGCAAATTGAGTTGGTGACCGTAATTTATTTTACAATAGTGAACATGTCATCATATAGTGAGAAGGAACATAATGCACAGATGGAAGAGAAAGAGAAAAATGTATTGGTTGATTTTATTTTCTCGCAATCGTAGTGAAAAATAGAATGTTACACACGGCGCTAAAATCCCATTATAACTCTGTTTCTATTTACTCCTCTCTAAAGCTCGGAAGTAGAACTACCTCGTGTATGATGGGTAATTTTAGCTCCTTAAATAACAATCTACTATTCTATCACATCCTGATTGACTCTGTATGCCATGTTAAACCTAATTTTCGTAATAAATTAATATGCCATCTCGAAATCTCCACCTGTTATAGGCATAATTATGAATTAGAATTGAGCCTTGAATTAACTGCCAAGGAAAGCAAGTGCAGACAGGCTACTTCAATACATCCTTGTCGTCAATGTAGTTGCTGAGTAAGCTCCCCAACTAGCAAACGGTCGAATAATGAATGAGTTATTCGGCTACAGATCGAATAAATGTTGAGTAGTTGCTACGTAGTAGTACCCACAATGTAGTGTAAAAGCTTTTATTACGACTTTTTAGCATTTTTTGCTTTAAGTGCTTTAACCGTGTTGTGTAAACGTTTACTCGATATTCTTATAGTGCATTTATTCAATAGTCGTATAGTAGCTACCATTTCTCGTTTATACCACACATGAGTGCAGTAATAGAGTTGTCGATTCCCAAGTTTCATGTTTAAGAAGCTACTATATAGCTGCTACTCGACATTCTATATTAGAGCAAATTCGCCGAGTAAAAGCTGTCTATTTACCGAAAAGTATCTTAATATCTGTAATTGTAATCTAAGCTATTTTGTTGAATAAATTAAACCACTATAACTTTTTCCTTGCACGCGATACATACTTAAGTATGCCCATACTAACAAATGTAATACTCATGGAGACCTTTCATATGACATAGATTTCATTTGATATGATAAGGTTTACAACACAAAGTACGACACCACCCATTATCCTTTACAAAATTTCGTAAATTGACGCGCGACGCTTAGGCCATCTATGTAAGGTCGTAAGATTTAAGTAAAATTACATAAATTGCAAATATTTAAGATACGAGTTTTACATATGAATTTAATAAATTATTAAACCTCAAATTATATTCCCTTGCAACAAAGCTTCATCAAAAATGATTTAGTAGCGTTTTGACTAAGAATTAATTCTCAATCAGTCCAAACGATGTTTGTAGCGACATCTATACGTGTAAATTCTACACTAATTATAAAATGTATGTGATTGACCAGACATGCTATCACTCTATAATATTCTGACTCTATGCTACCTACACTCTGATTTTTTATTTGGTAGACTAATATGACAGCTCCGATCAAACTTTTTTAATGTTGCAAGCGTGGAGCATAGTCTTGTAGTATGGTTCATTCATTATATAGCATAGAACATTTATACTCTCACGAGTTCATCATTAGTGATTCATGAACCGTTGTGACATGAGTCATATATTTGTGTATATAACGGTTTAGTAAATATAAACGTAATACATTTACTATAACAATATATATAAACATAACACATAGACTTTCCTTGAAATAAATAAGAAATTTATAATAAAATAAATGAGATCGATAGAATGTAGTCTGACATAAATGAGCAGGAATGAAATGAATACTCACTCAGGATATAGTCCCACAAGCTTATCTGGCCCGGTGAGAGAGTCGCTGTTATCATATTTGGTGGAGCAAACAACCAATGAACGTAGTCTTTGACAATGGCGCTTGACATGTCGAAATGGCGGCGTTAGTTCCTCTTTTGACCACCGGGTCAGATAAGTTTGTAGGACTATACAACACTATTACTACTACTGTACTGATTTTTGTAACACAGGTTTAGACCTAGCACAGAAGTCAGGGGCTTCGATTCATTTTTGTACAATTTATTTATAGATTATAGATTTATTATTAATAATACTATTTTTTAAACACTTCACTTTTATTTTTACGTTACGATAAGGTGACAGCACACCGAATGTCATTTTAGTCTACCAAATAAAATATCAGAGTAGTATTTAATGTGCTGGTCAAATTAAAAAAAAACAAAAGCTATCGCGTACTCAATCGGCACGCTCCAGTTTGGGCTGGGTCGACGACGATGCCAGGCAACGTAAAGTCCACAAACAAAGCGGGATACAGCAAATTGATACATGGACAAGAACCATGTACATGTCCATATGGGATGTCGCTACATTTTGTAATACATATTTCTTTTTTATATTGTATATATTATAATGAATACTATAATGATGAATAACTATAATTATTATGCAAATTCATTCCAAACTCGAAAATAATCGTTCAAACAAGATTTGTTCGGGTAGATTTGCCGCCGTTTGAAAGATTATCTTCCAAGATGTTTCCGGGTTCAAGTTGTGCGAGCGATGACATACTGCGACATATGACCAAGAGACGGTTAGAAGGGGTACGATATTATTTACCAAATACCTACAGCTACAAAATAGAACAACACCTAAGTAACCTCATAAAAGTTAAATACACACATTTAGTATCCGTTAGTTTTTGGTTCAATGGGTTTAGATTTGTTCGACTGATCTCATTTTCTGAAAAAATAATTTCGATCTAAGACTAATCGATCTATTTAAACCGAAGGTTTTGTGAATATTTGTTGCTCTATTACGATGAACTGATTTGGATGAACACAGGCGGAGACGATGTAGGAATATACCCTAGAATAACACAATTGAATTGAAAGATAGATTGAGATAATATACCTAATACACCAGATAGTGATTTTTTATGGAATTTAAGTGATCAATAGACTGACTTCTACAACAGGTGTACATTCAATGCTAGTGAATAGGCTTCTATACTCGGCCTTGTCATTGCCCTATATTGGCTGCAATCAAAAACAAGCACATGTCATAAAAAAAGAGATCCGGCCACAATTAGAAGTTCTTCTAGTTATAATAAAGTTTTTAAATGTACCTTGCCCTTTATCGCCACTGGGTATGCTAACAATGGAATATGGTGGTAGCTGTATATCCGGCCTCTTCGACGACATGGTCTGTATCTTCGCGTCGTAGAACGCTCGGTTCGGGTAGTCTGCTATTTCAGGATGCATTCGGTACTGTCGGTTGAGCAATACCACTGGATTGCCCTCCGCCCAGTGTTCCGTACATGACGACAGTCGCGAGAACAGACTTTCACTCAATCCATGTTTCTTTGCACGCTGGAAAATATTCGAAAGAATTAGCGGGTACAGTAGTACCCAAATAATATGGCTTACCGATGTACCTGCGCAGAAGATACATTTTAAAAGCGCGGGAAACGCTATTGGTCGGCAGCTGCCGCCATGTTAGCGTGCGCCGTGCGGAGGGGCGTGCGGCGAGTGAGACGGAACTAACAGCTGCAGTGTATTATGAACCTTATAATAGTGATCTAAGGTGGATTGTAAGTTTTAAACTTTCTTTCGTTAATCTTCGGGGCCATACTTTCTTTTCTGTGCGAACGAAGATTCACGACGTGTGTTTAAGGGGAACCGCGGCCATTGTGCGCGAAATGCCACTGTGACGTAAGACACAAGGTTTAATATTAACTGTCATTTAGTTACTGTTCCATATAAATTTTAACTCTGGCAGGTCTCTCTTGTCTGGTCATCGCGCCTGACGAGTTAAGTATAGCTTTGTCCACGCTTACATAAATTTCAAAAATGCTAGAATCGCGAATCTAAAGAGAGGTAGGGCATAACGGGTTCTCCCGTTAAAAATTTGGAGCAGCACGACTGGGGAAGTATATGACAGAAAACCGCAGCCAGAAACACTGCTTTATGTCACAGGTGATTAGTGGTGTTGTGTTGCTCTGGTGAATAAGGTCGCAAGAGCTCCATGAGGTGGCGCTATGCTGGCAGTATGTAGGGGCTCTACCACGTGGTGGTAAACGTAATGAACACCATTAATGATTTCATCCAATGACGCGGTACGACGAAGACCATTGGTGGGCCCTCATTGGATGAAATTCATCGATAGCCCGGCTGGGACTAGCAGTGTAGTACCAAATGTTTGTCCCATCCTCTATCGGCACACCGACTCTTCTAAACCCTTTTTTTATTGTATAGGGCTGTATTTGACCGCAATCTCCCTGGTAGGTAATGGTGTGGCCAAAAGGGATAAGTGCACAAAGTCTTGAAGGAACTGGCTCTCAAGTGCAGCTGGCGGAACACACCGATAGGCGCTTGGCAACAGATTTTCAATTTGAGAGTGGCCAGACAGGTGATAATACAAACTACTCTAACAAGGAATTACTTGCACGTTGCCGACCCTGCATAAAAAGGAGATTGATTAATCTAAAAGCTTGATTTAAACCAGTGATTCCCAAAGTGGTCCAGGGGAGACTCGCTGGTACACAATTCGTAAGCGGGGGTCCACGAAAATGTATCTGCTTTCGATACTGAAGAACTAACATGTTGGCTTGACTTCACCTAATAATGTAGGCAGAATGTTAAAGTTGGATGGAATTCCAACTTAACTTTTTTGACATCCACTCACAGCACAATCAATTAATTAATTAAACAAGCAATTCTCACTTATTTCATTTAGAAAACTCCCCATTCGGAGGGTTTTTTTCGAAAACTATTATTTCGTAATTTTCATAGTTAATCTTCACATTTTTTGTCGACTTTTGGGAATATGGTAGAAATGTAGCTGCAGGGGGTTTGGGAACCTCTGATTTAAACCATAGGCGCCTATGGTTTCCTTCATCCAAAGCTCAAGGTAGGATTCGAGCCCGGACCCTTCGTCTTGGCATCCAACGTCACTACCACTGAGCTATCATCGCTTTAAATCAGCTTTTAGATTAATCAATCTACTTTTTTTGCCGGGTCGGCAACGTGCAAGTAATTCCTCCGGTGTTGCAACCATCTATAGGGTAAAGTGTGTCAGGTAGTATTAGATACCTGTGAGCAGATGTATCCGGGCAGTTGCTGCGGGTCGCCGATGAGCGTGAGGCGCGTCACGTCCAGCGTCAGAGGGATCAGCGTCTCCGGCTCGATCGCCTGCCCCGCCTCGTCCACTATACATAGCGCTATGCGACGCTTCAACCTGGTATTAAATAATATCACCATTGGTGAAATACAGTTACAATATTAATAAAGCGAATGTACTAGAGTACGGACCGTGAGCAGAGCACCGGTATGTTTCAAATGCCTTGAAACGAAGTGCGCGTACATACTTTGAATGACTAAAATACATATAATTAATACCAATTGCTCGTTTTTTATCGTTACTTTTACTGAGAACAAATTTCAAGGAATCCATATCGACTGACTAGTGTACGATATATCTGTGAATGCATCTATATGGAAACTGCTCGCGCTTCGCACAAGGTAACGTTGTTAAGACGGGGCATCAAAATTTATCATCATTTTTGACTTAATATTCTAAGTCCATCACAAGTCTGATCAAAAAGGAAATTATAATTTAAGTTATTTCAGACCTTTATCTAGGGCCCCAAAAAGCCAAAAACATGATTCGAAGACTTTCATTCGATCATTTATTCGTTTTAAAAATGGTATTTTTTTAGCTTTAATATCATTTTCTACGTAAACGGCTTCAGGTTTCTGTCTTAAATTTGTCTTACAGCAAGAAAATATAGTTTACTAGGGCATAGCAAACCAAAATTTTCCTAGATATTATATAACTCATTTTATAAACGAAATTAGTTTTTAAACTTTTAGTCAGTTACTTTTGGACCATTCTACGTTCAAACGTCACACGCGATATTCAACTTTGTATTCGTCCTCCCTCGAGTTATAATAGCAATGAATAGGCAGCGGTTCTTCAGTACCGCGCAGTGCGCTCAGGAGAAAGGATGTATTCGTTTTTTTGTTTTTTTTTTTTTTTTTATTTGTTTCAATTTCGACGAGTTGTTTGACATGACAATGTTTGTAAACAAAAGACACTCTGTCCACCAGTTCAATTACTTTTTGACGTAAAAAATGATAGAGAAAAATGAATCTTAATCCTGTATAGTAAGATTCTTTTGTAACATCATACCTTTGATTTTAACAGATAAACCTTATCACAAAGCATTAAAATTGAAACTCGTGGGTATTCTTAAACGTCAAAAACTGATGACCCTGGTTGGCAGAGTTTATGTTTAGTTTCATTTTAGAATACAAAAGGAACAGATCCAGTGGAGTCGCCAACGAAACATAGAATTATAGTTAAATTAGAAGTAGCAGTATGAGAACCTAGATTTGTCTGTAATCATTGTATTTTACAGATATGGATTATGTACTTTTCACTTAGCGAACGTTCTTGTTTCAATAAGAAATCTAATATATAAAAATAAGTCGGGTTTTCCTTCCTGACGCTATAACTCCAGAACGCACGAACCGATTTCCACGGCTTTGCATTCGTTGGAAAGGTCTCGGGCTCCGTGAGGTTTATAGCAAAGAAAATTCAGGAAAAAACGTGGGTGAAACCGCGGTGGACAGCTATTATATATTTTGATGTGAACATTTGTAATTATTTTATTGATTGTAATATCAGATTGTATTAGAAATTATTTGACGTTATAAACTTCAGTTCTACATTTTTGGCATTATTTTGTAACCTTTTTTATATTCTCTCGTTTCGTTGTATAAAACTAGTAAATTCAAAATCATCATCATCATCATCAGCCTATAATGTCCCACTGCTGAGCACAGGCCTCCTTTCACAAATGAGGTTGTAAGGTAATGGGCAGATACTCCACCACACGTGCCCACTAAGGATCGGTGGAGTTAGGGCTAGTGGCCAACCTACTGTTGAGATTTTCCAAGCCGCCTATGAGGCATCCAACTAGCTTAACGACTATCACAATTAAGTGATAACCGGGACCAACGGCTTTTCGTGCCTTCCGTAGCACGGAAACGCTCGATTTGAAATACCACTAGGCGGTCACCCATCCAGGTACCGACCACGATGGTGGTAGCTTAACTTTGCCGATCGATTAAGAACGGCTAATTATGCTACACCACAAGCGCTTCAAATTCAAAATATTTATCGTAAACTGATTGATTGTTGATATATCAACGCACAGCCCAAGCCGCTGGACGTAGACTATAAATTTTGCACAAAGATACCTTATACGGTATAGGCATCCACTAAGGAAGAGTTTTTGGATATTTTCTTATGGATTGGATTATTTATGGATTGAATGAAAGTTTCGATGAAAGTCAGTCAGTTTAGAAGTTAGAATCTTCAAATTATGTGTTCAGGGTGTTTAGTGTCTCAGCGTTTTTGATAATTCCACCCCCAAAGTGGTGAAAAGGGGCATGAAATTTTGTATTCAAGTTGTTTATTCACAAAATTTTATATTCAAGTAAAAATATCGTACACGTGTATCGTGTTATTACTAAGCCTCTACTGCCGCCCGTCTATTTGTCTGCCTGCCTGTCTACCACAAGCAAATATCTCAGCTGTCAGGATCACATCTTTGTGTGCCGTGCTAGGGTATGTATTTAAGTTAAGGAGGATATTTGCTGTCGTCGTCTCCATGGCCTGTTTTGTGAGCGCACGTAGATCACGGTGTCCACACCAAAATTTACGCGTACCTTAACAGGTCCCACAGCGATGACTCCGAGACAAAACGGTTATTTGAGCAACTGCAATCGATGACTGACAAAGTACTGAAGCAGTACCTCTCCGCGGAGTTAGTGATTTTAGCTTCAACGCTCACCAAGTTGAGTGGCATGGTTCTCGGTCCACTGACTTTTCGGGGAAGACTGCTCACGACTTTGCTCTGGCCTATGGCTTCTCGCAACTGATTCTTTCTCCTACGAGAATCCCAGATATTGAGAGCTATACTAGCTCCTTACTGGACCTTCTGCTGACTATGCGACCGGACGGCTATGCAGTGACAGTGGATGCGTCACTCGGCTCATGGGACCACTGTCTCGTCCGGACGCAGGTGCCTTGTGCGTGGCCCGATTTGCTCCGGTCACCCGGGTGTCGTCGTGTGTGGCACTATAAGTCAGCAGACTGGGATGATTTGCGTGGATACTACGTATCGTACCCGTGCAGGCAGCTCTTCTTCGCAACAGAAGATCCTGACACCTGTACAGTTGCCGTCGCTGATGCGATACTGGCGGTAATAGAATGTCCTTGAACATCAGTAAAAGCATCAGGATCGTCCTCATCGTCCACTCTCTTGAAGTGAATCCTTGATACATCTAAATCTGCTGGCACTCGTGACTTGAATGCCCAGGTTCCGAAATTCTGTACTAAAACTATTGTTTTCCTAATTACCATTCTGTTCAAAAGAGCCTTTCTTGATTGTTATGTCCCTTCTGTCTGGAAGTCTGCCTTCATTACCAATTTACAAGAAGGGTTCTAAATTAGAAGTAGCCAACTACCGCCCTATCTAAAAATTATGTATAATATCCAAAATACTTGAATATCTTATCTAACATCAAGTTTACGCAGCTTTAAAGAACTCTTTCAACCAAAGCCAACATGGTTTCTTAACAGAATTGACCATAGTCTTCTCTTATCCAAGCTAAAAGGCATAGGCATAAGAGGTGTCGATGGTTTTCATCTTACCTAGAAAATCGGAGACATGCTGTTGTTGTCAATAACTACATATCAAGCTAGGTTCCCATATGTAGTGGCATTCTCCAGGGTTCATTACTGGGGCCTTTGCTATTGATAATATTTGTAAATTAACGAAAACGGTGCATTAAGACTTCTCATGTTCTTTGTTTCTGATGCTGACGCGCTTCTCTCGTCTGCCTAAGTTTGCCACTTATTTATTTACTTATTAAATATAGATTCAGTCTACTTTGCCGCCGCACTGGGGCACGCAATTGTTGTCAGTGCGATTAGAATGTAAATATTATGTAATGAATCTAAGCTTGTTTTGAAAAGAGTAATTGCTGAGTTTATTGCCGGCTCTTCTCAGCAAATGCAACCTTCCGAACCGGTATTAGAGTATTACAGTCAGACTTTTCATAAGTGCCTGCGAAGGTCTATTTGCATAAATGATTTTGAATTTTGAATTTTGTGGTGCGTATGAATGTTTCACTCAAGTAAAATGGTTAAAAATATTGTATTGCACTTACGTCTGAAGCCACTTGGAGTATGCATTGCAGGTTTAGAACCCCAGATACAAGGACCTTGTTTCAAGAATCGAAAATATCTAACAGATATTTCTTGAATACCTCTGCTACCTCTTTAAACATAAATATGACTCGTCTATGTACCTTGATCTTGATAAGAAACATCACTCGCATCAGCGCTGCGAAATTGCCGACCTTACTTACCTGTTGAAGATAGTATCTGGAAGTGTCGACTGTCCAGAATTACTATCTAACATATCGTTATATATCCTCTACGCCTAATTGGCGGTATAATAGTCCCTCTTGCCTCTACATGTTACAGGCAGAATGCCTTCCTTCTGCGAGCTGGCGACAGGTATAATAGGCCTTGCACATGAGCATGACATTGATTTGTTTGATTCGAGCATTGTTTCAGTAAGGCGCAAACTCAGTCAAATCTTTTTCTTAGGTAAGCTGTTAAGAATAATATCTTCTGTGAATTATTCCTATTTTGTGTTACATTTCTAAATGTTGTCTTTATTTTTTAGTAGGTTATCTTTATTTTTAATCCATTTATCTTTATTAATTTGTTAATCCAAAGCTGTGGGTTTTTGACACTGAAACATTTTAACCAAATTACTCAGTACGAAAAATCCCTGATTCAGTATTAACCACCCATGGGTTACAGTGGATAACGTCACCATCTTTTTTAAAAGTATATATTGTATTACTGAACTTCCCAAGTCCTATCTTTGTCTTTGATTTTCTAACACAGATGTTAAACGTATATTTTAAGAATAAAACTAACCTTTTTGAAGCGAAACTAGCGCGATGATATCAGTTTAAAAAAAAAACCACACTGACCCTCTCTCCCCTATAGTTTTATTATTTTTACTCTTTTTAGTAGAGTTTTTGTAGTAAATGAATATTAAAAAGCGGCTCTTGAGGCTACTTCTTCGGGGATAATGAGCGTGACGATGGAAAAATAATTATTTTAAAAACTACTGCATTCTTTTTGTGTTATTTTCTTACTCGCGCGTCATCAATCGCGCAAATTTCTATCGGACACTAGGTCGTGCTATCGCGATACAGACAGCAGCGCGTCTTATACATGAGGGGTGGCGGGGTGTGTAGGCGGAGCGAACGTGGGAATTTATTTTTCAGGGTATGGTCTTAACGCTATCACTCTATAGTATTCTAACTCTATGATTGGTGCTGATTTCATTGTTTACGAACTAAACTCTAACGACCTTACGCATTCAGTTAAAAAGGCCTTAAAGGCTTTATTCATAAAATGCTGCTATTTAGCTAAAACCTTAGATGAAGTATAGTAGAAGATCGGAAATACAAAAGAGAAAGAACATAGTATGCGCTTGTATTGGATAGAGATAGATAAACGAGAACATTCACGTATTCTGTAGCGGCCTGATGTCAGCAAGGAACAAAATCGTATAGCGATCAAAAAAAGCGAAAAAGCCTATAGCAATCGGAGATAATGTAGCCTCGTATTAGTGAAAGAATTTTAATAAATCAATCGGATCTTTAGTTACGGAAATTACCTCCTATACTCGTATATGTAGGTATACAAATTATAAAACTTAATGGAATTGAGCCACAACGTCAACTTTAGGGCGTTCGTGGTGCCAGTGCTTTATACACTTCGTCATGGAAGAGGCTTTTTGGCTGTAGGGTGCTTTCCGTCGATTCCGCGTACAAGTGCGACACGATCGCACAGTGCTTTTCACGAAGTGCTTTTACTAATTTAAGAGCACTCAATTCGTCACACTTTTCATACAAAACCTCTGTACTTATTATGGCGTTGTTAAACATTTTTCGTTCGATGTTTTGAACAAATTAGTATTTTCTGCACTATATCTAGCAGTGTATCTAGGCGTAATTTAAAAAAAGTGTGAAACAAATTCAGTCAAAGCTTCCGAAAAACAGCGTTTTTGCCTGACTTTGGCCATACCTAATGTTTTAAAAAAATTTCGTTACCAGACTTGAAAATGTATTGGAGATTCTAAATAACTAACTTTTTTTTCACAAACTTGTAAGATTTTTTCACAAGAAGTATACTCCTAGAACAAGTTTTATGAATGCGAAATCATGAATGACGACCTAGCGAAGCGGCCGCGAGTGATCAGCGGAATTTACCAATTGATAACCGACGGCTCTGATGCTGTCTCTCTATTTTCGCAGGCAAACATTACGTTGCATGAAACAACAAGCTTTTAGACGATGCTTGCGTTGAAGTTGCGCCGGCCACATAGGGCCGCCATAAGTCTAGATTTTATTATACTAACACAAACTTTTATTTGGATATATATATATATTATATGTTCGCTTGTAGGGTATACCTATATGTATGGGCCAAAGTATCAGCCTACCGAGCTAGGATCGTCGATAAAAAAAACATCGATACACTAGGTTTCTTTATCAATATTAAATGTAATTCTTATAGATGTACGTCAGATTTGTCGACGAAAATCGATATTTTTTTTATCGATACATAAAAAAAAACGCTCGCAGCGCAGTGCTGATTATTATAATTTATAATATAATTATAGATGTATTTACCCTTTCATCTTATAGTTGTGTGCGCTGGCGAGCGTGGTGACGACGATATCGGCACCCTCGATGATGCGGCGCTCGGCCGCCGCCACCTGCTCGGGCCGCACTTCGCCGCCCGACACCCCCGCACCCGCCCCACCGCCCGACCCTGACCGCACCTGCACACACACACACACGCTATTGTTACCAGTGAGTGATCACGGTGCAACTCTCACATCTAATGAGTACTAGCGGCGTGACCTACCGCAGTTGGTCCCAGACGCCTCGTATGGGGTTGCCAGGAATAGTGTGTCGTCTTTTACCTCAGGGTCGGTAAAGGTGGCCAATATAGAAAATCTCAGTTGATAAAAGGAAGGGTCTATTTACTAGACCGCATTCTTTATGAACAAGAAGGTTGGTTGGTTTTCTTATTATAGAGAATCTAAAATTTGTCTTAACTAGGGATGGGCAGGGAAAGAAAAAAATATGGGAAGAAAAGAAAAATACGGGAAAGAATGGAAAAATACGGGAATATTCCCGAACGGCGGGAAAATACTCAAATGGCTTTTTTTACCTAAAAATAATATTATTTGATGCTTTTGATTGTTATTTCAACCATACTCGCTGTTGTACGTACCTACATTACCTACGCGCGGACCCACGCGGACCTTGGAGGAATGTCACAGTTCCCCGGGACCCGGGACGGGCTACGTAAGCGTCGTGCGTGTGCACGCGTGCTCGTTCTGCACGAGAGCCCATCCCCTCTACAGTGCACATTACTGCAGATGACAACCATTGTGGCGTTTTGGGTACAAGCCCGGCATAACCTGGCCGCTCACTCTGAATGTGTGGATTCTCCCAACCCCAACGCCCTGCGGTTCGATAAAAACGCTACAGTATTCATTTTATAGCAACCTTTCGCTAATGAGTTAGTCTTATGACCTTGCCTTCACCAACTCCTCATTGCCGATAAGTCTATCATCGGTACTTGGCAGATCCATCCGATGGTGAAATGAGCAGTCCACCTACAACCGGACGTTGTTCTTTGCTGTTGCAGAAACTGCTCCGATGCATGGTGTGAAGTACCACTTAACTCTAAAGAGGATTCTTATAATTTTCTAGCAGTAGTTTCTGATTTTGACTCAATAGAACAGCCGAAATTAAAGAATTTTGGTTAATATTGCCATACCCCAGTACCCCAGGAGATCACGATCACGTTGATCTCCAAGAACATATCCTGGAAAGTAGGAGTCAGAGAGAAAGGACTTTGCATGTACTAGAACTACCGCATATTAGCCTTCCACCAAGGTACCGGGTTCACTTTTGATACTCAAGACCACATGAAGTTGCATCCCCAAAAGTTTTTCTCTTCAACCTGTAATTCAAAAATTATATTTACATCTTTGACCTCAATCCACTTCCCCAATAAATTCAATCGCTACAAACTCTTCTTCGCTGGTACTAGCATTCTGCGCTGTGGTTTAACACGTTATTTATCGTGACACGCGAGTTATCCAGTGGCAATCAATAAGGGTAGTGCTTGCGTAGTCGTAACGAAAGCAAAGTCATAAACGGTTTTCCTAGCGTGGTAAGTTCGTGAAGAACCGAACTCGCTATGGTGGGCGTTAAAGTCTCCGAGGACAATCACCCGGTTATGGGGTACCGTTCCAACACAGTGGCAGTCGCTTCTTGGACGCGTTCAAAGAAGCGAGTTGTCTCAGTGTCGCCACGATGAGACTTGTAGATGCACGCCAGTCCACCCGTATATACCTACTCACCGTAGTCCACGCGCAGCCAGAGAGTAGACAGGGTTCTGTCTTCTAGGTTATTCAGACGTCGACAACAGATGCCCTCCCGGATGAATACGCACACTAGATAAGATGATACGATGTATCCACAGAGAAAAGAAATATAAATAGAGACGCTATGCTAGCGGAGCCCGCGCGCCACATATTAGATCAGACGATCATATATCAACCAAAACACGCGTCAACGCTTCGTAGTATCCGCCATACTTAGCAGAGGTGCGTAGCTCCGCGAAAAATATTAATTATACCGTGATGCGCTATTATTTCCTCTAGGAAACGAAGTGACGAAGTCGAACGTAACTGAAGGACGGATTTCCTTTCATCGATGAGTCTACAATCCTTTATTTAATTGTAATATTTATAAAAATGTATTCAAGATTATGATAATTTTAGATGTTAACGATAAACTCTGATTCTACTGCAAAATTATACATTGCAGGCTATGTACTCACTTTATTTGTACGCAAGGTAGCGAGCGCAACTCCGCACGTAATGTATTGCGTTTCTTTCACATTCGTCGTGACCTCAAAACACGTGCATCGATAGTGTTGTTCGATTAATATCGATAAAATGCATCTATTTATCATTGATTTGATTAAGGCAATAGTTGAAAGTTATATCAAAGTCCGCATACATTTGTTAAAATTAAAAATAAAGCTTTCAAAACAGCAGTTTCGAAACAAATTCATTTTATTTCATGGGCATTAAACCGTGTAACAATAACTTTAATTTAATTTACTTCATCGTATTAAACGTTTTTTTACAATTCAGTATTCTTAGCACTTTTATTCTTATCGAACGTGAATTTTCTCACAGAATTTCTAAAATTTAATATCGATGAAATTAAAATACCGATAATTTTATTGATATTTTATCGACTATTTTCGCTGCGCTAAGCGAATAGCGCTACTCGACCAGCTATTACGCAATTATTAACATTATGTTTAATGCATTTAAGTTCACAATTGCGTTCCATAAAAATAACGCCATCTATGGCCGAGTAGCGGCACTTTTTCGTCGATTGAATCTAGCTAGTTTGTAGATTACAAAACGACGTAAATACTCTGTACACTTTTGAAAAATTAATATTATCTTAACGTAAAAAGGTATATTTTCATATGTATGACCTGTGTGATTAAAGCTAATTTTGAGTAAAATAAAAACGACCAATCAAACAAATTGTTTATTTGTAGTGCAATATATGATTCAACATTTATTTGTGTGAGATTGGTGCAGTTTGGCGACAGCGATTCCGATACAAATTCTAACACATCGCCCTTCCAGTGTATTCTCTTTTCCGTGGATGTATCGCTCGGGCAGGTTATCTTTATCTCTCTCAAGATGATGAAGGACGGCGTTGATATTACTGTGGACTGACTGACCCCTGATATTGCAAAATCGGGTCCCCTACTAGCCAGCGGGCGGCCAGCGGACAGACGTTTCACCAGGTCTCCCTGACCCCCATGTCAACCCAACACGCCACACAAATCAGAGATCGCCCAAATCGCTAGACCCCACCATCATACATGCCGCACACTTCGGATGTAGGGGGGCTGGCTCTCGTAAACCCTATCGAAACAAAGGCAACTGCTTCCAGACAGATTTACTCACAAGGGTGATCTCTAGCCAGTCGGACGAATATGTACTACCACCAAGCCGGGCGGAGTGGGAATTGTGTGGGGCCGCCGCCTGTCCACCACAACCCCAAAACATCACTTTTTTAACAACAACGCAATCCTTCGTCACAAAAAATTTTTTTTTTTTAATCTATATATATAAAATTCAAAGTCCTGACTGACTGACTGACTGATATATCAATGCACAGCCTAAACCGCTGGTCCTAGAGACATGAAATTTAGAGGGTATATTCTTTGTGAAGAGTAGGTATCCACTAAGAAAGGGTTTTTCGAAATTTCACCCCTAAGGAGGTAAAATAGGGGATGAAAGTTTGTATGAAAGTCCGTCAGTTTCGAAGTTAGGATCTTAAAATTTTGTGTTTAGGCTGAAGATTGAAAATTAATGTATACGTGTCTCAGCGTTTTTAATAATTCCACCCTCGAAGCGGGATGAAGTTGTTTTGTTATGTTTTATTATTGTAGAAAAATATGTCATTTGATTCCTGTAGGCCACGCGGGCGAAGCCGCGAGTAGAAGCTAGTGTGTAATAGAAATCTTGTTAAAATGTTATTCGAACGATTTGGCAAAGGTCTCTCTCGCTATAAACGCAAAATCTACTAAATGTGAGCATTTGAGTATTTTCCCAGCCAATGGGAAAATTCCCGGGTTTTTTCCCACCAAATTGGAAATTTACTCGATGTTGGGTTATTCCCGGGAAGAAACCCAACCGTAGTCTTAACACTAGTTCTAAAATATAGAAGATGCCTTTATAAATGAGCCATACGGTCTGCTACATGAACTTTATATCATATTTATAGGTACTTATAATTTGAGCGCTTGGTGAGCGAGTAACACTCGCACTTTTCTGATTTTACTCATTATTTAATTTCTCGTAGCTTTATTAAAATTTTGACCTAAGTGATGAGCGAGGTGTATAAAGCTTACGGATTAATCCATCGATTTTATAATAATGGTAGAATATTAGATTATTTAATTACCAATGTTATTCGTTTTACAAGATCGCTGATCCGATTTTGACAGTACGCCACTCGTACGGGATCCTTGGCTTCTCCTGCCGCCGTTTTCCACATGTTAATTTTAGCTTCCAAGCGCAAAATCTGTAACC
>OX596256.1:6550058-6625859 GCA_951394255.1 Polyploca ridens | reverse complement strand
CCACTGGCAGAATTCTTAGACAATATTGTCATTGGATATTATTTTGATGAATAAAAACCTAAATAAAAATGACCTTCTTTTATTGAAAGCCTGTGCATGTCCCGATACTTCAAAGTACCTACTACCTACTAGTAAGATATACCTACCTGGGTAAGTACCTATACTAGAAACAATTGTTAGGTACTTAAATAACATATTTATTCAGCATCTATCTGTCTCTATTGTCTACAAAACTAGTGTTTGGCAATCAAATCCAAATTAGGACTTATTTCTGCCAGTGTCGAGTTATATTATAATTTCCCGCCAAAAAGTCGATCAATCAATTTCACTCAAAGGGCTCGCTGACCATAGACTACGTACGCGTTTCATTTGACGTAAAAAAATAGTCATCGTGTTATAGTGTTAAAACGTTTTTTTTTCTCATAGAGAGTTTGTATTAATAAATGCAATGACATTTTCAACTAAACTCTGTTAAAAATAAAATTATTTATCATTATTATGACTAACAGAAATGTTTCAAATATAAAATAAACAATGTGGAGATAAATACCGTTCAAAGGAGCATATGGAACGACATTATGGGTGCGTTCCAAATCACAATCAGCTTAACTAATAGCCTAAAATATATAAATGTATATTTCTATTTTCTAGACATACTGCTAGTCCTGAAAAATATTGAATTATGTTATTTAATTTAACTTTAATAAAGCAATTTTTTGATATATATTATGTCGTTATACGCAGCTAGGGCCAATTTCGCCATTGTCCTTTAAAATTGTTAACCTTATACTACTATATTAAATTGTACTAGATATGGAAGAGCGGGGCCTCCTAGCACAGGTATTTATTATACTTAAAAGGAGACCCCAATGAACTATATTATTATTGTAGATGATAAGTTACCGAAAATAAAAAAAAACTATTTTCTATTTTCTTTTCGAAACAAAGAAAAGGTTACAAGAAAGCGCGGGAAACGATCGAATTAGCGGAAGTGTTTATAAATTTCTTTGTTAATTTTGTTAAATTTTATTCGTTCTAAAAACAGATAAGTAGTGTATATGTAGTGTTTAATATTATTCATATTTTCGTATATATATCTCATATAAAAACTTATATTGCTGTTATATACGTAAGTTATTTTTTTCAAGCCTTCTTGTTGTTCATGTCTGAACCCGCTGCCGGGGGGCTTAGGCCCCCCGGTAGCGGGTTACTTTGTTACAATAAATAATTCATCCGGAATAGACACTGATGGGTCTATCACCCAACGTATGGTACGAGAGCTACCAACGTTTTCGAGAAAGAACTCTAGCAAGGCTGATATTTTTATATTTCCTTGCTCATAGAAGCCTGATTGAGATGCACCAACTCTGACAGCCGGAAGTGGTTGCGTTTCCTTCTGCGCATCCTGTTTGTACTGGTGAAAATTTCGGAGTTTGAAACATTTTAACATTTTAGCAAATATTTTTTCTATTGGATGAGCGTTATGTGATCTACTACGTGCGAGATACTAATTAGTTGTGAAAAAAAAAAAATTTTTTTTCAAAAAGCAGAAATCTTAATATGATAAAGTTATGCTAGAACGTACAATTATTTTGCCAGGTGGAAATCTGGTTGCATAAGAGTATACAGACCAATAGTGTAGATTCTCGCGAGGGACGCGCGTCCTATAATAAGGTAAACGCTGGTAATTTCGACAGTGTCCCAATACTCGTCAGATTGTAAAAAAATGTCAATAATTTAATTTTACCAATATCTTACTAAAATAATTTTATGGCAACAAATTAACAGTAATATATTCTATAATTAGAATGATAACATTTAGTCAAACATGTATTGGCATCGGAATACAGAGCGATCAAAGGTAAGCACCTCCAAATTTTGCTGTTTTTTGTCTGTTTAGCTACTGAATGTGAATCCCGGCTTACCACTTTAGGGTTCATGTCTTGCTGGATCGGTGGGACATTTTGATTGTGTGATTATTTTGTGAAGTAGTCAAGTAAATTTTCTAACGATGTAACCCATAATATTGTGTTATTTTTATCATTTGGTATTTTTAATCGCGTATGACATTTACTGGTACCTATTAATCCCTGTTTGTACTAGAACTCGTCAGAATTAATACTTTTTTGTCGAAAACTGGGACATGTTTGAAAAATTGCATGTAATATCGACATTGTGTATTATTTAAAATACTATACGGAGTTTGAATCGAATTGTTGTCAAAACATATTTTTTGAAAAAACGAATTATTAGTTCTTTATTTATTGTTCTATAAATGGGGTTTTTATACACATACTTTTTGGTATCATGACGAGTTTAGGTCTATTCGTTTGTGAGTACATACAAGAGAACGACCTAGAACTCATCAAAACATAAAAAAATAATTAAATGAAACTAACATTTATAATTAGTCTTTTGTTTTCGAGATTATTATGTCCTCATTGTAAATAAACAACTTTTACCAAATCTATCGCGTAAAAGTTTTGCATTGACAGAGAAAAAGTGGATGATAGGTGTCTTATTGAAAACTACAGCTTATGATTTTCTATAAAAACGTCCCCTATGCTCGCAGTTACCTTTCGACTTTCTGTGTTCGGTTACCAGCTGGAACTATTAATTGTTTTGCTCTGCACGGTTTAATTGATTTCTTTCTTTTGTCTTTTTTGATGATGAGCAATGTTGCCTGCCCATTGGCCTTTCAGCTTGCTTACTCTACAAGCTATGTTCATCGCTTTAGTTCTCCTACGCTCCTCATTTCGGAACCTGTCTGTAGAGAAATTCTAAGCATAGATCGTTCCAAAGCTCGCCGAGGGACTGAGTTTATTTATGGAGCAGTACAAGACAAGCAAAAAGACAGCGAGTAAAAGACAGCACACACACAGAGCTCCTTATGGAGCTGATGGAAGCGCTGTGCTGGCTGTATGTGGGGACCAGTGGTGTCGCATCACATTTGTGTTATCAGGCACGGCGTGTTGTTGCGGCGATCAGAGAGACCCGGTGAAACAGCTGCCCGCTGGCTGCCCGCAGGTTGTAGGGTCCTGAGCCCAGGGATCACTTAATCTCCGCCCTGGGAGGCTGACCCGCCGCTTTGCGCATAATCCATGGTATAGTTGGTCGTGCCGGAGGAGGAGACCGGAGTGTACCCGGCCGACTATCATGGGGGATTCGGGCCCTTCCGACTGCCGCACCAACAAACCGCATCACCTGTCCAGCCATCTCGGGGAAAAACACTGCACATTGTCCCTTTCGCTGCTGGCACAGCGATTCCTCTTAATCTCCTTTCAACCTTTTTAAAATGATGGCAAGGAAAAATAAAAGAAATGGTTCTTCAGCGGCCTTCGCGTTCTGCACACTTTCGGTGGACTTTTGCAACATCAGGGGACTTTACGCGAATATCAATGCGGTCCACCAAAATCTTGAGGCTGCACAGCCAACCCTGCTATTTCTCACGGAGGCGCAAATGTCCTGCCCTGATGATACAACGTATTTACACTACCCCGAGTACAAGCTGGAGCACAGCTTTTTGTGCCGTGCCGGGGTATGTATGTACGTCAGGGACGATATTTGCTGTCGCCCTCTCCATGGCCTGGATGACCGGAACCTGACGATTTTACGGGCGCGCATAGATCACGGTGGCCACACCAAAGTTTACGCGTGCCTTTACAGGTCCCATAGCGGTGATTTGGACACAAAACGGTTATTTGAGCACCTGCAATTGACGACTGACAAAGTACTGGAGCAGTACGCTCCGCGGAGTTAGTGATACTAGGAAACTTCAACGCTCCCCACGTTGAGTGGCTTAGTTCTCGGTCCACTGACTTCGCGGGGAAGACTGCTCACGACTTTGCCCTGGCATATGGCTTCTCACAACTGGTTCTTTTTCCTACGAGAATCCCAGATATTGAGAGCCATACTAGCTCCTTACTGAACCTTCTGCTGACTACGCGATCGGACAACTATGCAGTATGCAGTGACAGTGGATGCGCCACTTGGCTTGGCATCGGACCACAATCTCGTCCGGGCGCAAGTGCCATGCACTCGATCTGAATCGTCCCGGCCTCCCGAATGACGATGTGTATGGCACTACAAGTCAGCAGATTGGGATGGATTGCGAGATTTCTACGCATCGTACACGTGGAGACAGCTCTGCTTCACATCAGACGATCCTGATACCTGTGCAGCTGCCGTTACTGAGGCAATACTGGCGGGAATGGAATCTTATATCCCAAACCCGCTAATAGCTGCAGGGGTGAAGAAACGACTGTGGTGCTAGACAAAATAAGCAGACCTTGTATGAGGCTTGGATCTCTAATGCGAAACGCAAATTTAACGCTGCCTCGAAGTTCAGTAAGCGTATGATTACCAGGGCTTGACTTCGTCGGCAGGTTTGGTGAGAGGCTGACTAGCCTTCCTTCTGGTAGTCGCGCTTTCTGGTCTCTTGTCAAAACTGCTGATAGAAACTTTTGCCTGTCGTCCTTGCCATCACTACGTAAGTCGGACGGGAACTTGGCCTATAGTGCTAAAGAAAAGGCTGACCTTTTAGGCTCCCTCTTTGCCTCTAATTCGACTTTGGATGATGGTGGTGCCACACCACCTACCACGCGGTGTGACAGTTCCATGCCAAAGATAAACATTACCCAACAAGAGCGAGTGATCAACACGCAACTCCTGAGATACCTAGAGAATCACGATTTGTTGAGCGACCGACAATATGGCTTCAGCCATAGTCGCTCGGCTGGTGACCTTCTAGTATATCTCACAAACCGTTGGTCTCTCGCCATCGAACGTCAAGGTGAGGCATTGGCAGCTTAGATGTGGCAAAGGCGTTCGATCGGGTCTGGCACCGGGCTCTCCTAGCGAATTTACCAGCATACGGGCTTCCCGAGGGACTATGCAAATGGGTCGCCAGCTTTCTGTCCAGCAGATGCATAAGAGCCGTCGTTGACGGTAGTTGCTCCGATAGCATGGACATAAATGCCGGCGTCCCCCAAGCGTCTGTGCTGTCCCCAACACTGTTCTTACTGCATATCAATGATATGCTGTCTATTGACGGTATTCATTGTTATGCAGACAGTACAGGGGACGCTCATTACACGGGCCGTGCTAATATCCCTCGTTCCAAGGTGGAGGAAAGCCGCGAACGGCTGTTGTCTGAAATCGAGAGTACACTTTCTAGTGTCTCCGATTGGGGTCAACTAAACCTAGTCTATTTCAACCCCACTAAGACACAAGCCTGCGCGTTCACCGCTAAGAAAACCCCATTTGCTGTAGCTCCACAATTCCAGAACACGTCCTTGAACATCAGTAAAAGCATTGGGATCCTTGGCGTCGACATTTCTAGCGACGTTTTGTTCCGTAGTCACTTAGAAGACAAGACAGAGCCAGGCAGTACTTCACATCGGGGCAAAGGCTGTAACTTTACAAGTCCAGTCTCATATGAAGTACTGCTGTCATCTATGGGCGGGGGCACCTGGATACCAGCTTGATCCTTTAGACTCGGTTCAACGATGTGCCATCAGAATTGTCGACGATCCCGAGTTCACAAGCGGTTTAGAGCCCCTCAGTCTGAGGAGAGACTTTGCCTCATTATGTGTGTTCTACCCTTTGAGTATTTAGTTTACTCAAAGGACCTACCGCTTGTACAACGGACAGTGTTCTGTAGAATTGTTTAAGCTAATTCCCTGGTGTTGCAAGCGTCCATAGGCGCATACAGTAAGCGCTTACCACCAGGTGGGCCGTATGCTTGTTTGTCACCTAAGTAGTATAAAAAAAAGTCTGTTCCATAAGTTAATCTGAAACTTTGTCTTCAAACTTTGTGGTATTCTGGACGTGGAGATATGTCATAGCTTCCCAAACGCTTCCAAATCGAGTTTGCCCATGTTGAATAATTTGTCGTAGGCAAACTCTTATTATGACTTATTATTATATTATGACTCTCGAAAACAGCCTATTTAAGCGTGGCTTTAATACCGAGCAAACCTATTCCGCAACTAATAAGTGCTTTTGCACTTATTGATAACAGTAGCGATCAATCACTGCATCTAACTGTTTAATATGTCCTTGATTTATAGCGGAATAGATTTCAAACAAAATTAATTTCAGTGCACTTATACTTGGGATCATTGTTCGATGCTTCGATAGATATGTTAGATACACTGAAACTAGTACGAAGATATTACTGCTCAGATTGATAAAATATGTATCAAGAATTATAAGCACTGCGCCTAGTTATTATGTTTTATGATGTTGATTGTTTGTATACTAGTAAGTACTACACATCACGAAGTATGGCCACCGTATTGTACGTGTAGCGGGATTATTGCTTCATGATATAACTTCAATACACGAGCGCTATCATAGAAGTCCAGGGGATGCAGGCGAGGGAGTTGCATTCCACTCGGGTCTCAAGTTATCGTGCACGGGTAGTACCATAATAATTCATATTAATTACCGTTACTATTTATTTCATTTGACACAGATATTGGTTTGGTTATGTTATTTTAGTCCCTTTATATTTTGTTTGAGGGACAATATTGAGAAAAATACCATTTTAAATTGAAAATAATATGAACTTTATAGTTAAACAAATAGAGTTCAAATTAGTACTGAAAGTTGACGAGTTCTAGGACATCTTGACGATAACTACAACAAATCTGTCGGATACTGGTACAAATGGCTTCTTTTTATTTGTTCAAATATTTGATTACTTTATTGTTTTTCAATCATTATAATGATATATTTATTGAAAAGAATAATAAATGAAGTACCTGTCATTAAAAAAAATATTTTCCAAAGTTTACTAACTACAACGTGGCAGAGCTGTAAACACAGCAAAGTTCAAAATCTGTCGAGTAATGGGCCGTTTACCTTAACAGTTCTTTTCGTTGTTATCATTTAACCGCGATCCAAAGATTAAGATCGGCTTAAGAATATATTGTGGTACTCGAATATCTGTTTAGATTACCTTCGACCAAGAAGTATGAGGATTCCATCACTGCCTAAAAATAGACAACAAACTGCTTTGTCAGAGAAAGTCATGACAATTAACGAATGCCTACAAGGTACAAGCACGTATATAAGAATTGGCTTATATAATATATCAGTTTATATTAAGATTTATTACATATTCAGATTCTTCATCATCAAGCTCGTCAAAGCCCAAAATTCAAAAATTCAAAATTCAAAATCATTTAAGCCCCCACAAGCAGCACCTGTTCACAAGTATGACGCGTGTGGCAGCCATCGCCCTCTTCGCCATATTGGAGGGAAGTGAGCGACCCGTCACACGACGCCGCCGCAAGCACACTTTTCAGACAACAGGGTCCTTAGATTGTTAGTAAATACACAAAAAATAGCTAAGTTAGTACAAATTTAAAACATTAAAACAACAGAAAAAGAACGACAGGCAGTTTATAAAGCATAACACATGACGTGCAGCTTCATAAACCTGCCTAAAGTAGGCCCATCTGCCCTCACAGCAAACACGTTCAGAATGATGTTGGTGCTCCCTCTCACCCTGTATAAAATAGAGGCCACTTGTTTGCGCATTATGGCGAAAAAATCGTCCGTATGCGCATCTGCAAACATGCCTGAAGCACTACAGTAAGCAGGAAGCCTCAACAGCAGAGTGTTGTATGCTTTTTGGGTATAATTAGCCAATAGGCTACTGGAATATTTTTTTTGGCAATATGCCTTAAAGAATGTGATCTTGACATTTACTGAGCTACCAGCAAACCTACGAGCCAGCTTATTTGCCCGCACTGCCAACACTCTGCGCTCCCTTTCTATATCACAATCATCTTTGAGGTCTTCAGTCACAATAAAACTTTTTGCCATAGTGTATTGTTGTAGTGTATGTGTAGTGCCATTTAGGGTTACTGGAGGGATATATGACGGACTTTTATGTCTACCCCTAAACACCAACAGGTTCACTCTTGCTTGAGTTATATTTTAAACCATGATCCTCACCATAAGCTTCACATATGAATAATAGTTTCCTAATACTACCAATCGTCCGAGGTCTTCACCCGAGGAGGAGCTTATATCCAAAAAAACTCTACTAACATAATACAAAATAAGTAAAAACACTAGATATAATGACTAACAACATTTGCAATGTAACATAAGGATAATGGACATATAGGCTTTTTTTTTTTATTATTATTTTATAATACTACCAATCGTAGGAATCAGCAGCACCATGTCATCGGTGTAGCTTATGTTATTTACACAATTACCAGATGGTAAATCACTGATCAGAGAGCTCATTTTGGCTGTCAAATAGATATATGACAGCCAAAATGAGCTATTAGCGCAATATAGCGCTCGCCCGCTATATTGCGCTAATTGGGTTAAAAGCCTTGCAATTATAATCTTAAGGCCCCAATGCCACGGAGAGATATATCAGCGAAAGACAGCAAGAAAACATTTTAATGTAGAAAACCATAAGCATCGACCATAATAAGGTCAAGGTATCAAGGAGGGTAAATTAATTATATTATTATTCATTATAATAGTGGATAGATGTCCGAAAAGAAGTCCGAATAAGAGATAGATGAATTGTGTGAAAGATGAAATTAGTAAGGAAGGAGGAAATGCTGATATAATGGTCGAATTGATGCAGCGCAAAAATTGCACCGACTCCATATAATTAGGAACAGGGTAAGAAAACAACGAATTAAATAAAGTAAAAGTATATTAAAAAGTAAAAACCATCGTGTTATCTAAATGAAAAAAATAATGAGGTGAAGAAGCGACGCAAGAAACTCCTCATGGGCCCGACATATTTATTGTTGTAATTTTACAATTAAATTATCACTTTAATTACACCTACAGTATTAGTAAAAGTTTTAGTAACGGGTGAAATAGCAACTGCACTTAGACGGGGGCTAAAAAGGAAACTAAAGCAATATTGCTACGGAATCCATTTTTTCGATTTTCTTTTTGGTAAAATAGTTACTCATTATGTACAATTCAATTCATTATGAATTGAATTCTACATAATATAATCAATTGGTGAATTACTTAAATTCTGCTGTAAATTCGAAAAAATGAATTGCGTTAGCAATATTGCTTAGCTTCCTTTTTAGGGGGCTAGGTCGAGTGCTTGCGATAGACTGCCTCCTCTAAATGCAACACGCAAACTTTTATTAACTTTGCTATTGATTTTATGGTCAGTGTTGCCACTTAATCAATCTTTCTAATGATCCAAATAAGTCGGAGCAACTATTCAGCTTCCCGATACATAATTTATATTAAAATATTGATTAAATCCTAACTAATATTATAAATGCGAAGGTGAATTTGTTTGTTTGTTTCGCTCAGAAGGAGTTAGGCTACTTTTTATCCCGGGAAAAACCGCGGGGGACAACTAATACAAAATATTTTCGGAGATTTCTCAGTTTATGGGTATTTCGAATCGTTGATAGATTCAAATGTAACGTTCATAAGTGCCTTATCAGGGCTTAACCTGAATAAATAACTTTTTTATTTGGATTTTGAAAATAAAGTTATTTTATTCTTTCCTTTAAATGGCTCTGGTTTAAAATAAACTTTTTCGAGTTAGCATTTTATTCATTGCTGCTATCTATTGGGTCTCTTATTCCATTTCCGGTACTTGCTTTCCGTGTTCTGAACTGATCTTAAATTAGTCTTTTTACCCTTATGCAACCAGATTTCCGTCTGGCAAGGTTTGTTTTAGGTTCTTTGATAGCATAAATATATAATGTTAAAATTTCAGCTTTTAGAAAATGGTTTAGAAGAAAATATGTCATTCACAAGATTCACAACTAAAATAGCATCTGGCACGTAGGTAGCAACCACATAACGCTCTGTCGATTTAAGTTTAGGTTGCTAAAAGGCTGTAGAAAATAGCGAAGAAAAAATTATTCGTGCTAAAATGGTTTAATGGGTTAAAAATCCGAATTTTTCACTAGTACAAATAGGATGCGCAAAAGCAAACGCAACCACTTCCAGCTGCCAGACTTGGCGCATCTCTATGCGCAAGAAAATATCAAAAAACCAGCCTTGCTAAAGTTCTTTTTTTCGCGACGTTGCTAGCTCTTATACAGTACTTTGAAACGCAGTAGACTGCATAGGGTTTGCAAGCAATGCAATAAAAAAAGAGGAAGAACAAAGGTAATACTTTATTAAACCCACAAGACTGTCAATACATATTGAATGATGAAAAAAAAGATAAACAAAGTGAAAACTCCCCCTATTACATCCACACAACCAATTTCAATTTTAAATAAGCCAATTGATGCCATACCCCCTATTACAGCCTCTCAAACAATTTCAGTTAGTAGAACACAATATACAACTACAGATGTTGCACCATTTGTTGTTAAGTACAAAAAAATCAGGCTTCTCTTAATAATGGTACCACACTCAACCCTGTTACATTTGGAAATTATTTGAAAAAAAAAAGTTAACAACTTTATAAATGGCAGTGTAAAAAGAATAGGCCGTAACAGGGTATCTCTATCTTTTTCGGATTACACAGATGTAAACTCTTTTCTTACTCATAATAGTTTGGAATTAAATAAACTTAAGGCATTTATTCCTTCATTCAATATTACAAGAATGGGTGTTGTTCGTGGTGTTGCGGCTGAATGGTCACCTGGTAACTGAAAATATATCTGTACCGATAGGTTGTGGCAAGATCCTAATAGTAAGACGTCTGAACTTTAAAGTAATGATAGAGGGTTCTCCAGTATGGAAGCCTTCTCAAACAGTTGTACTAACTTTTGATGGGCAAGTCTTACTTAAGTGCATTTTAATGTGATGTAACTCACTTTCTGTAGAATTATATTCATATCCAACAATACAATGCTTCAATTGCTGCAGATATGGACATACAAGATTACAGTGTAGGTCTAAACCTTAGTGTTTTAAATGTGGGCATGATCACTCTTGTGACTCATGCACTGTTGAAAAAAAAAAGTCATTTATTCAGTTTAGGCCCTAGTAAGGCACTATTGGTAGGGTCATGTATCGTACCTATGGACGCTTTTACCTTTGGACGTTCATCATAATAAAAAAACTGACAGCATTAAAAATATAACATCGTACCATTTGGGTAGCGTTTTTATTAGTATGTAACACCAGTGAGTGGCGTGACCCAACCGGTGTTGTTTGTAGCGTGAGGTAGTTTTGAAAATTTTTGTGTTAAAAAGTAAGTTTTACATGATTTTTCTGATTACTTTTACTTGAATAATGCATGCTTATATTTTACAAATTAATATCAGTAACTTATCTATAGCTAGTTCTATTTACAATTCAACAAGTAAAGAAAAGAGTTTCTAACCTAAAAATCAATTTATTTAAGTTTTTTTTCAAAGTTGTATTGTTTGTACCTTGGGACAGGGCTTCGTTTGTACCTGTGGACGTGTCCACAGGTACTAAAACTATTCGAAGCAGTTCTGCACCAAATTTAATAACTTTCACACCGAATTACGCAGTAAAATAGGTATTTTCTGAAGAAGAAGAAAAGCTTTTGTTTGAATATTTAGTAGGCCTATTGGGCCTAATTAATTAAAAAGCTCCTTCATGAATACTAAAGATTATTTATGAATATATTGTTACTCGCGTGAAATTAATGAACATAAAACTCTAAGTTTTATGTTCATTAATTTCACGCGTTACCGAGTTTACTTAAGATTATTACAAGACTGATTTCATAATAAAATGTTATGTTTTATTTTGTCCTAAGGTACAAACAAGGTTGTCCAAAGGTAGAAACGTGTAACGTACCATTGGACAAAACAGCCCACTTAAATGTTTGTTTCTTAAATCAAAAACTGGCAACAGTCGAGCTACCACAAAAAATACAGTAATTCTAGACCATATAACGTATAACATAAAAGCTTTGCCATATAGATACCTTGATTATACACTGCGTGAAGTGGCTAGGAAGTTCGGGTATTCTGAAATGTCCATAGGTACAATACATGACCCTACATACAGTTGAATTTACCACCTGTTCGGAATACACTTAAACTGAGAAGACTCCCTCATGTTGCATGTGTGAGGGACTACATTCAAGGGCGGATCCAGCCTTTGGGTCAGGGGGGGTCACACACTTATATCCAGCTTAGATGGGTTTCAAAATACACAAAAACATAACATAATATAAATATGCCACCCCTGTTTCTTAAGAATATGGGAAGGCCCCCCAGCCAGGTGTGTTAAAATATAAAAAAAAAAACCTATGGGTGACCTAGACGGCCTAGGCCCTGGGGGGGGGGGGGGGGGTCATGACCTCCATGACACCCCCCCCTGGATCCGCCCTTGACTACATTACGCAACAAGTAAAACATACCCTGAATTTGAACGTCAAAAGAGAATCAAATCTTCAATGGCTGAAAGTTGTATTTCATATTCCGAAGCTATAAAATTCCACCCTCCTGTCTCAAAATTATTTTCTGATGTTCTCATTACCAACCCTAATAAACCTTCTCAAAATTCTTCTTCTCACAGTCAACCATTGAAGACATCTTATAAAAAAACAGTATTTCTCCAACCTCGCACTCATTCATCAAATGGTTATGATCGCGCTGCTCACCAAAGACTATAATATTCCTTCTCCAAGCAATAATGGTCACTAATATTTCGAAGCGCTCGTGGTCTAGCATGATTAGCCGTTCTTAATCGATTGGCAAAATCAAAATCAAAATTAAAATCAAAAAGTCATTTATTCAGTTTAGGCCCTAGTAAGGCACTTATGAACGTTAAATTGGTACATACAGTTGAATTTACAAAGTTAGCTACCACCGTCGTGGTTGGTACCTGAATGGGTGACCGCCTAGTGGTATTTTAAATCGTGCGTTTCCGTACTTCGGAAGGCACGTAAAGCCGTTGGTCCCGGTTGTGATAGTCGTTAAGCTAGTTGGATGCCTCCTAGGTGGCTTGAAAAACTCCAACAGTAGGTTGACCACTAGCCTACCTCCACCGATCCGCAGTTGGCACGCGTGGTGGAGTATTGCCCATTCCCTTTCACCCTCATTTGTGAAAGGAGGCCTGTGCTCAGCAGTGGGACATTAGAGGCTGATGATGATGATGATGATGATGATGAATACGTATTTATTGCCAGCAAGATTTATTGTAACATGTAATATATGTCCTGAGATAAGCAGAGCTTGTATTTTAGGACCCAGTGAATGCGATAAATTGGTGCCGATTCTGTTGTAAATCGCACTAAACGATAAGTAATTTTAGTCACATCTCATCTTTTTCTTATGAACATGATGGAAAAAGGATAGAACATATTTTAAGTTGTCAAATTAATCCTTGCCGTCTTATTTTGCGTATATTTAGGCGTGACCGCGATAGATGGCGACTAAAATATTGAAAACAAGCATTGGACTAATTTGACAAATTTCTTACATCCTTTTCTTATGTTATTTGTTAGAAAGAGACATAGTGACATTAAAATTAGTTTAGTTGTGAACAACAGAATCAGGGCCATTATAATTTTTACAGGTTAGGCAAGACGTGAACATGAAATATTTGCATGGTTTTTTGTGTGTATGGTGTTTGTGTGTGTTGTGTGGAGTGTTTTTGTGTGTCTGTCATGAGTGTGTGTGTGGTTTTCATTTTATTTTATTTATTTTTGTGCAAGATAGATGATTTTTATTCATAACAGGTTTTCTGTATTTCCTTACAGTGCTTATGCAGGCTGAGACTGGGAGCTTTTTATGTCACATCGATTTGCGACTTTGTTATAGGTACGAGGAAGGGAGTAAGCTGGGCATCTTCTGGCATCAGTGGACATCATAACATATATGAGAAGTTTAAATACCAATTGCTTGGATGGGAGAGGTCATGGACGGAGATCATATCTTTTTACGAGCAGGTTGTTTTGCAGAAAGAAGCCTAAAAGCGGGAGCAAGATGTCCACTGATTAGGAGGAAAGCTGGACAGCGGAGAATTGCTTTCTACTTCCTTCTGTAATCCCCATAACTGGGACTTAGGCGGCGGATTCAGGGAATGTACAACGTCCGAATAGGACTCCGAGGTGGCCACGCGCCCCTCGACAAAGAAGGGGTGGAGGATTAGCTCCATCCTACTAACGGAATAACACATTTGTTATGTACAGTTTATGCAATAAATTATTTCTGATTCTGATTCTGAAAGGAGACCTTGTAATAGACGTTGACTGTCGGACCACGGAAGAGTTTGAGAGCGTACCCGCTGTGGTGCTAAGTAAAGGTATTTCAATTCAAAGTAAATTTTTGGGGCAGTGAAGGCACTGCTGTACAGAGGTTCACTGACTCCCATTATACAGATGATTCTAGCTTGGGAGCCTCATATCTTATCTCAATTATGACGTCGATATGTGGGGCAGGGCAGGGTAGGCTAGGGTAGGGTAGAACACCACGCGAACGAAGTCACGCCGGGCCAGCTAGTACTATATTAGGTCTTTACCTATGAAATTGCCGTTTTGTATGAAAAAATTTAAACAATTTTTTTTCATGTATTTTTTATTTGTATTAATCGAAGTAATCACCCATGCAATCAATGCATCTTTGCCAACGCAGTGGCAGTTTATTGATGCCCTTCTTAAAGAAATCAGCTGGACGGGAGGCAACAAATTCTTCAAAGGCATTTTGTACTGCCTCTCGGGTATTGAATTTTTTTCCCGCCAAGAAGTTATCCAAATTCTGGAAAAAGTAGTAGTCTGTAGGTGCAAGGTCTGGTGAGTAGGGCGGATGACGGAGAACTTCCAACCCCAGTTCTTGGAACTTGGAGACCGTCTGCTGTGCAGTATGAGGTCGCGCGTTATCTTCTCCATCATTGTGTTCAAATCTTCACAGTACACATCTGCAGTAATTCTCACCCCGTTTGGTAAGAAGCTGTGATGAATCACACCGGCGCTAGACCACCAAACAGTGACCATTACTTTTCTAGGGGTAAGTTTTCGTTTAGGGCATTGTTTAAGTGCTGAACCAGGATCCAACCAACTTGCCGAGCGCTTGCGGTTATCAAACAGAATCCATTTTTCATCGCAGGTAACAATGCGGTTCAAAATTCCTTCATTTGTGTGTCTGTTGAGCAGTGCAAGGCACGTTTCGACGCGTACTTCGCGCTGGCGATCATTGAGTTCGTGGGGCACCCATTTGTCAAGCTTTTTTACCTTGCCAATTTGACGCAAATGGACCAATATTGTTTTGACGCTAACGTCGAAAGCTGCTGCTCATTCAGCCGTCGATTGTGTATCATCAGCTTCCACGATCGCCTTTAATTCGTCATTGTCGACCAAAGTCTTCGGACGACCGCGAGGTTCATTTTTCAGGTCGAAATTCCCAGAACGGAAGCGAGCAAACCAATAACAGCTGGTGCGTTGGTTTGTAGTGTTAGCTCCGTAAACGTCGTTGATGTTGCGGTTGCGTGCCGCTTGTGCCGCGTTGCTGCCACGACGGTACTCATATTCCATAATTACTCGAATTTTTAACGTATCCATGATGACGAAAAAGATTGAAATGCGATGAAAATGTAACACGAATCAATAAACAAATGACTACTTTTGGAAAAAGAATTCCATGTTTTTAAAATAAAATTAATATGAAATTAGAATTCTTAAACAAACAAAAATTATTTTGATTTGAAATGGCCAGTACTGCAGAACAAGCAGGCAATTTCATAGGTAAAGACCTATTATATTTAGCCGTAATTTTTGTCTGTTATCAATTATGTACTGTGCTTTTTTAATGTGTGGCTAGCAATAAAGATTAGTAATCAGTATTTAGGTATTTACTCTGAGATATAATTATTTCAGCAACCACTGATTTTGAAATTTGGAAGTTATATAAATATTGTTTGCCTAACCTTATTGCAAATGAAAAATTAATAATAAATATTTGAAGTTTATTAAAAGGCCGAAATGGGGGACCAAAATTTCAAAAAGAGCTATTCTTTTAAAACGTGCTCGTGGAAAATGATCTAAGTTGTGGGCTCGCTTAGGGGAAACATTTTTGTAACCCTTTTTGGTAACGGCAAATTTTAAGCTAAAGCAGATATCTCTGCGAACACCTGTTCGCCTTGTAAACTTATTGTCTTGCTAACTTCAAATGAAGTTAGAAGCAGGCCCACCAATAGATTTTGCTTTCTGCACTATCCAAGCGGTGCGCTTGTTTACAACTAATGTTAAGCCCATGCAGAAATGTTTGCTAGTACTCGTTCTCCATACCTATAGCGTGTGGTTCTGGTGGTGGAAGTTAACAGTGCCGGCTTATTATGCTCGCGGCAATTTTTTTCCTTTCACGTTTAATTAACGGCTAATTTACAGCTAATTATTACGAAATAATTATTGATTAGGAACTCGTGGAATTACCCATCAAAGGTTTGCACCATATCTTAAAGATAGGGAACAGTAGCCTTAGCACGAACCACTTTCGTATCGCCTTCGTAGCGTCATCGTATCGAGTAGATGTCACTTTTGACAGAAGTTCTATCGTCTACTCGAAACCCAGCTTGCGAGCTACGTTAAATTCGTCTAGAAATTTTGAAACTTAATTTTTTGATTTTATTGGTACACAATATTAAAATATTTATTTCCAATAACATGAAATAATCAGCTTATCTTATATTATTAGCTAACGATATAAGGTATTACATAATCATTCCCATGTAAATGTTTTCTTTTTCACCATTGAAATGTGATGAATGTGGAAATATTTTTGAACGTACAGCAAAGAGTTCACGTGTTTAAAGGTTTGAATTTAGAACGTAACAGACGAAGAGGATGAGTCTTGTGACTCCGTTAGAAATAAACTCGACGATTTTCATTTCTAGATTTGTGTTTTAGCAGTTTTAGGGGATTTCATATAAAGAGTGGCTCAACTTGAACTATTGACATCCCCTAACATTTATACACTTATTATAATTACGTATATATAGGATGTTTCAGAAACAATGGGTTAATTATGGCCCAAAAAATTTTTTTTTCGGATACTAGTCAAACAATACATGAGGCTCCCCAATTGAATGTGTTTTAGTTAAAACTAACTTAAATATTATATTAAATGTAGAATAAAATAAAATAAAATAATTTTTACTAAATGATTCATCATATTTAGTTATAAGATTATAAATAAAGAAATACAACTAAAAATCTTAATACTTAAAAAAAAAGAATACATTCAAAACATTCCAAATACCTACCTAAGATGCGAGGTGTTCACGTAACGCTCTCACTGAAAAAATCACGGTGACAAAGTCTACGTTAGCTGGCTTGCGAGTAGACGATACCATACGTCAGAATTAGTTCCAATTTCAAATTATATACCAAACCACGTTTACGTAGTGTGACGTGAGGTTAACGTAGTTGTTCGTGCTACCGATTTGAACGTTTGGCAGCATTCGAATGACACATTCCCATACAAATTTGAGTTAACTCTCTCGATACGAATACGTTACGCTTGCGATAGATTTTCGTGCTAAGGCCTCAGTACGTAGAAATATAAGATTCATTCCGTTTACGTCGCGCTTACCTCTACGTCGCGTTCCGTCTACGGTGATTCCGCCTACGTCGAGTCTTGCTACGGTGCGTCTGCTCGCTTATGACGTCATTGTGTACAGTAAGCCTACGAAACATCGTATTTTTCAGTTTTATTCAAGAAAATATGTTTTTTTTAGGACTTCTTCATACACGGCCATGTGATAATTAATTATTATTCTTACGAAAACCGTAATTTGATTCGAAATTCGTTTGTAGCAACCACTAGGGTTCATAAATATTTACTGGAATAGCAGATGTTTGGAAGGGTGAATTTTGTTAGATTCGAGATTAGTTTACAGTGCGTTTGCTTGCCATACCACAAATGCACGAAGATTCAACCCAAAATTCACTGAGAAGGTATCTGAACTATGAAGGCCTAGGTAACAATGCCATAAATCGTTTTCAAATAGGTACTTACGCAGTAGACCCTATACAATTTGTGTTAATAAATCATATTCAGATACATATACCAGGCCGCTGGTCGTGGATTCGATTCCCACACCCAGGCACCACCACAATGCATTTGTCTTCTTGTCCTGAGTAATTATGTAGTAAGTGTGTATACAAACGTAAAGTATTAGGTATATTATCAATTATTTGGTTTCCATAGCACAAGCTCTGCTTAGCTTGGGATCAGATAGCCGCGTGTGAATAAAATCCCAGGATATTTATTTATACATACATACTTACGTACAATTTAAGTACCTAAAATGACTGCATTGGAGACTCGAATGTATAATCGAGGATATCAGAAATTCGACCGAATAATTGTCCTTGTCCTTGCACGCCTATTACGTTCTTGGTGGATAGGAGTTAAACATGAGGTCGTAACATATATAGACATTCTGCTTAGGTATATTATTTATACAATAGCTTTTATGTTATTCAAATACGTCTTACTCTAGCTGAACGGATTTAGATAGAACATGGCACATAAGTATGGATCGTTATAAGATACAGAACATAATATAAAACTGCGGGGCGGAAATTTGTGGATTAATAAAATAAACTAGTTATTATTACATTATTATTCTGGTGTTACTTGTAAACATAGCTATGAGGCGGAGTGGTACAGCTGAGCAAAAAATCGTTGGAGCAAGGGATAACAGGTAGGTAAGTTCTGTCAATATAGTTCCAAAAACATACTACAGTGCGGCCGCCGAGAGAATACGTTTATGACACCTGCAGGGCTATTTTAAAACGTCGGAATCGATATCGGAAACGGTTTCAAAAAATTATGAGGCGAATTTCAGCGATTGCTATTTTAATTTCCGAAAACTTTTCGATGAATCGAATTGATATTTCGGTAAAGAAACATCAAAAATATTCGAATTCGGAAATTAAAAAAGCAGTTGCGCAATATCGCCTCGGTAGTTTTTGATTCCGTTTCCGATATCGAATCCGAGCGTTTTAAAATAGCCCTGCTGTTAATTTTGGCCAAGCGAGTCCCATCATAATCAAATTAGCCGTTTTCGTGACTTGGTCAAAAATCTGTGTAAAAAACGCATCATCTCGGCAGCCACACTGTAGGTGGGTAATAGTTGAAAATTATTATTACTTCTAGAAGGTACTTAGTACCTAAAAACGTGTTTTAATAAAGTTTACTCATTTATGTATTTATAAAAATATGAATATCTTCAAACTCATTATCTTCGAAGTGGTCCGCAGAAGTTTGAGAACACAGTCACGTTTGTCCTAGAACACAAACAACCACGCTAACATTATCCTCAGAACAATACTTATTAAATTATAACTTAGAAAAAAAAACATTCTTATAAGTAGGTGTCTGAAATATGACGTTATCACGAATATGGCAGAACGAATTTGTATGAAAATTGAACCACTTATACAGTATATTCTGGATTAACACACAGGATACTTTTTATCCCGGGAAAACATTAATCCCTCGGTGCTTGTATGCCACCTTAGTGGTATAAAAAAAAACATGTGCGAAACCGCGTGACAGAATCTAGTAATACATTCATTTTTAGGGTTTCAAACCCAAAGGATGCCAACGGGACCGTATTACTAAGCCTCCGCTGTCCATCAGTCCATCTGTCAGTTGGCTGTATCTCATGAAGGTAAAGGTAAGGTCTCGTAAGATTGATATTTTCACAGAACTAGTATTTCTATTGCCGCTAAAACAACAAATAATAAAAATGAAATACAAGAAACGTCTTTACGGAACACTTCGTGTGCGGGTGGGTCCGACTTACACTTGGCCAGTTTTGTCTACGTTGATTTTTAAAAATATTTTTTGAAATTGTGAAATATAGCGGGCGCGCTTGCGGTACTTAAGTCTTGTTTCACTTATATACACTGTCCGTTAAATTCTGCGATATCGTTTGCTTGAAAAATATATTTAGAAATATTGTGTTTCACTTTCTTATAAGGCGATGCTCCATCCTGATATTCTTATAATAAAATGAATCAAACATTTTCCAGTGGGTAGTTACCTATGTTTTGTTATTTTTGTCATCATCAGTGCAGTTCCTATTATTTAGATCGTGAATGTTTTGAATATTAGTAACCTACTTACAATGTTCTCGATCTGTAGTAATAGTAGGTACCTATAATAAAAACATAAATTATTTTCAGAATTTTCTTATCAGATGAATTCACTAAAATGTCACTATAAAGAATTATGTGTCAACACGACCAATAGTTTATTTATTGATGGCCAGCATATTAAAACTTTTTAGTAAGTTCACAAACCTTCATGATAGTTTTAATAAGGTCGGTGCACCGTAGGTATTATTTATAGGTAAGAATAGCGAACACAACGAACGAACATATTTATATTTAACACACTCACTTATCATGCCATATTTGCTGCTTGCGACAAGCAATAATAGTAATTATAATAGTCTAAGAAGTCGTTATAAAGTCAAAACTAGGTCACAACGGAAAAAAAATCTACGTCTGACTTTAGGGTGTATACACACTGTGAAATTAAACTGCCGTGGGGGGTGCTGGCGGTCTTTGACGCGCATTGCTTGCGCTGCAAATCTTAGAATGCCATATACGCAATATGCGGCTAGCCGGAATGCGGTTAGCCGTCCGGTATACCGCAATCAAAAATATAATCTGTAATCGCTAGCGAGTATCGATTGTGTTACCATAGTAAGCCCACACTCTTCATTCTGTATTTACAGGCCAGGCTGCTAAAGCGCGCCTGTAACTGCGCCTCAGTAGTGATACAAACGCAAGACTTATTTCATGAACGTGTATTTCGTTACAGGATGATAGCTTTACGTTTTCAACGCGGTTTTGTTGTATTACACGTGTCTATGGTGCGTGAACAAATCGCCGTGTGAATAGGCCCTTAGAAAAGAAAGTGACGTTTCATATATTATTTTTTCTATGTATCTGCTAGCCAGGTGGGTGTAACAAACTTTTTAGTTTTTACTCCTTCGATCGTATGATATCCTAGTCTAAAATCCTTAAATCACAGATTACAGAATAAAAGGCAGATGGAGCGCGCGGAACACGAAAGTGTAGCCAAAAAATTAAATTATTTACTAATACATACTGATGGGTTTTTGCGTAAAAATATTAATATGGAAAACGAGGAGCCTCCTAGGATAAAGGTAAGGACTTACCAGGAACTCCTATGGTAATCCAGCACAGTGATAAGCACTATTATTTCATATCAGTTCACAAATCACAAAGTTCAATGTGTCTCGGTCTGTAGCGTTTTTCGTACTAAATGTTGCGGGGTTGCGGGGCGCGCGCGTTTCGTTTCACTCGCACACACGCGTTTGGCGATGCGTCGCCGAAGTATCTCGAAGATTCCCGAAGCTCTTTTCTCGCTTTCACATATGATGTGGGAAAAGGAGAGGAATCGGGAAGTAGAGGCTCGTCATTGAAACTCAATATGAGTAGGTTTCTACTATAAATATTATTATAGGTATTTTGGCCTAAACACATACAACTCATTCATTAATAAAACTAAAAAGTCTGAAATAAATTAAATTATTAAAAGTAACAAAAACCCGACTGCGTAAAACAAAAAATAACTAAAAAGAGAAAAACAAGCTCTTTAATCTATAGAATTTTGAATTTAACTTGAATTTTATAAGATATTGAAGGGGACAAACCAATAACCTAAGTATGTATTTTTTTAAGTATTGTTATTTGTTTTAAGCAGTCGGGTTTTTTGTTTCTTTTAATAATTTAATTTATTTCAGACTTTTTAGTTTTATTAATGAATGAGTTGTATGTATTACTAAGTAAATAAGTGGTTCTGTAAAGTAACAACCGTCCCAACTCTGTGAGTTACGTACGGTAACCGCTCAGTTCCTACCCAATGTCCTTGCATTTAACGTGTTTTTTTGCAGTTTACGTCAAAATGGTAGCACAAAAGTATTACAATATATACATATATGGAATGGGCTTTTTACAAGCTTTCATTTGATATCCATATTATTATAATAACGAAATTTTTATTTTTAATAACCCTCCCTCTTTTTTTATTCGTAGATGCTATATAAAAATAATATACTCTATGTCACTCCCACAGTTAAGACAAATCTAACAACACCTCATATGCTTAAATCCATCAAGCCGTTTAGGCTGCATTGCGTGCCAAAGAAATAGACATACATACATTCGAAAAACATAACCCTCCTTCTGGGTAAATCGGGTAAAAAGCAAATACAAAATCAAAATCAGATATCTGGTATTCGTTTTGCAGTTTGTATTTGCTTTGTTTAACCACAGTTTATTAATAAAGAAGTATTTTTTGTTGAATAAAGTTTATTAAACAAAGCAAATACAAATTGGAAAACGAATACTAGCAGGGTTATTTTAAAATGGTCGGATTCGTCATCTGAACGGAATCGGAAACTTCCGAGACGAGTTTCCGTAATAACAAAATAAAAATAAAAATGTATATTTGAACATTAAAAAACAATCAAAACTATAAGAACATCAATATTCTTCTAACACCAGCTGTTCCTCGCGGTTTCACTCGCGTTCCCGGTATATAAAGTCCGACTGATAGTTCCAGAGATTAGCCCGTTGAAACAAACAAACAAAAAACTCTTCCGCTTTATTATATGAGTATAGATAGTACATCTCACAGACATATAATATGTCTGTGAGATAGTATGATAATAGTATAATTTAAGTGTTACAACTAATACCTAAACTATATTCTGCATGATAGGTATTGGTGCCGATTCTGTTGTAAATCGCACTAAACTAATTTTAGTCACATCTCATCTCTTTCTTACGAACATTATTGAAAAAGGATAGAACATAATTTAAGTTGTCAAATTAATCTTTGCCGTCTTATTTTGCGTGTATTTAGGCGTAACCGCGATAGATGGCGACTAAAATTATATTGAAAACAAGTATTGGACTAATTTGACAGGACTAAATTTCTTACATCCTTCTCTTATGTTCTTTGTTAGAAAGAGACATAGTGACATTAAAATTAGTTTAGTTGTGAACAACAGAATCAGGGCCATTAGCGCCCATTGATATTTTAATTTCCGAATTCAAATAGTTAGACGTTTCTCGACGGAAATATCAATCCAAATCATAGAAAATATTCCGATAGCTTTTAAAAAAATATCCTGCTGGTATCTAATTTGCAGGCTTCACTTTCGTGTTCCACGCGCTCCATCTGCCTTTTATTTTGTTAATCTGTGCCTACAATTATGAAGCAACATTTTAGGAATGTGAACACAGTACTTACATCCCCATCCAAAATTTTTTTTAAACCAGGTTATATTCACACACTAGTGAAGAAATGCTTGCGGATTCTCGCGCATTATTGAACCTTCGTTGGCTAGCAGATAGGACACGCAACCTATGAAAAATAAAACTAGGAACTGCTATTCAAATGATTAGGTAACTTAATACTTAATAGTCTATCTATCCCATACTTAGGATTATCGTATTAGGCCCGGTCGCTATCGCGAATTTCAACTCAATCACTTAAAATTGGTTACTGTGGGTGGAGATATCCATAGGATATAGACATATATCATCACGGACTTTTTGTAGATATTTTTAAGTAACACAATTCCGTAGTACATCATTTTGATATATCTCGGAACCGGTGGTAAATTAAACTGTATTTACAACTTAACGTTCATTAACGCCTTATCAGGGTCTAAACCGAATAAATGACTTTTTGATTTTGATTTTGATCAAGTAAGGTTTAGTCGGCGTTAGCAATGAAAGCGCAAAAAATTCTATGTGTTTACGACACATTGACGTTTTTATATAATGTTCTATTTAAATTAACGACCAGATAAGCGGTGTCTGGCTGTTATGATAATTGTAACTGGAAATACATGAATTGCAGTGCCACCAACCGGGACCAATTATGAATCTAAACCATCAAGGGACTCGAAGTCTTACAAAAAATACAGCGCCACCTACCGGGTCCAATTGTGAATCCAAATCATCAAGCGACCTATACTCAAATTCACACAAAAAAAAAAAAAAACGATTGTAGCGCCACCTACCGGGACCAAATGTGAATCTAAACTATCAATCTACTCAAAATCTTACAAAAAGATCATCAAAATCCTATAATCCGATTGCAGCGCCATCTACCGGGTCCAACTGAGAATCTAAATCTAATAATATATATAAAATGCTTTTGTGGGTACGTAAATACGCAGTTTTCTCAATCACCACCAACCCCAATCAACTTCCCGTTGGGGTGGTAAATAGCCCTTGGTCTCCAGGTGGTAGTAAGGGAGTTTGGTCGCGGTGGGTGGAAGGGGGTGATTGTGGGTGGCGAAAATGTTAAAACATATATTGCTGTCCTTTTCTAACGCATGAGGACTTCTGAAAAGATCTCAAAATTTCTGGAATGGAAAGTTCCAAAATGTGTAAAACGATTATAATCGATCTGGAATGTTCTAGAAAGTTCAACAAATATCTGGATTGATCTAGAAAATTCTAGAGTGAATGCAAACTATTATAATCGATATAGCATGTTTTGAGAAAGTTCTACAAATTTCTGGCTTCATCTAGAAAGTTCCAAAATGTCCAAAACTGTTATTATCGAGTTAGAATGTTCAAGAACGTTCTAGAAATTTTCCGAATGATCTGGAAAGTTCCAAAATGAGTGCAATTGATTATGATCGATTTAGAATGTTCGAGAAATTTCTTGAATGATCTAGAAAGTTCCAAAATGAGTAAAACGGTTATAATTGATCTGGCTTCATCTAGAAAATCAATAGAAATCAAATAGAAATTTTCCGAATGATCTGGAAAGTTACAAAATTAGTGCAATTGATTATGATCGATTTAGAATGTTCGAGAAATTTCTTGAATGATCTAGAAAGTTCCAAAATGAGTAAAACGGTTATAATTTATCTGGAGTGTTCTAGAAAGTTCAACAAATATCTGGAATGATCTAGAAAATTCTCGAATGAATGCAAACTATTATAATCGATATAGAATGTTTGAGAAAGTTCTACAAATTTCTGGCTTCATCTAGAAAGTTCCAAAATGTCCCAAAACTGTTATTATCGAGTAAGAATGTTCGAGAACGTTCTAGAAATTTTCCGAATTATCTGGGAAGTTCATAAATGAGTGCAATTTATTATGATCAAGAATTTTTGGATTGGTCTGGAAAGTTCCAAAATGTGTACGAGTGTTATTATTGATCTATAAAAACCAAATCGAAGTGATGTACATCTAAATATTCTAGAGTGATCTGGTACTGGAAATTTCGGTATATAAATCGAAATTCAGTGACTTTTCGTCAGTTCAATTGTGATTGCAGTCGAGTAAAAAAAAGAACAAACTATTTGAATGTTCTGGAAAGTCTCTCAATATCGAAAATAGAAATCTATAATATGTTAAAAAATGTATCCTTATATATTTTTTATACCATTAAACATGCGATGTATTGAAACCCGAGCAACGCCGGGTTTCGCTGCTAGTATTATATAAGATACCTCTCAAAGGTTTTGATATCCCAAACCATTATTAGATGAAAAATATATAGCTGGATTAGCCCCTGCTTACTCTCTCGCAGTCCCAGTATAAAAAAAATATAAGTAGGAACCTACATAATGATGATATGTTTTACAAATTAAAATAAAATACCCTTTTTTCCATTTTTAATATTATTTTTTAGAGATAACTGTACTTTTATGTCAAATCGCGATTTGACACGCACCGTAGCAAGACTCGACGTAGGCGGAATCACCGTAGAAGGAACGCGACGTAGAGGTAAGCGCGACGTAAACGGAATGAATCCTCTCCTACATGTTGTTGTTGTTATTTTTGCTGTGCCCGACAGGGTCCACAATTTTGTTTTACTTAATTTACCACCTAAGGTTTAATATTGATGTGAAATGCAAATATAGAATATGAATACGTTGTCAAATTCACTCTACGTTAAAATGGTCCAGCCAACTTCAGTGAAGTGAAATTATACGTCTAAGGCAGTGTTTTTCAATCTTATTGATTTCGCGACCACCTTACAGGTTGAAAAATTCTGGCGACACCCTTGTCAGACAGACAAAGAATTTATAAATTAAAAGACTAAGATAATGATTTTCTTTATTTTGATACCTTTACTTATTAGTCTGCAAGAATCTGCGAAAGGTTTGCAACTAAGTAAGAGGTAAGTTGGACGCCCGCTTGCGCGAAGTCTACCTTGCCTTTTTCCTTCTGCCGGCGTACCCCCGACTCAGGGTTCGCGACCCACAGATTAAAAAACATTGGTCTAAGGAATCCTCAGAATCCTCGGGGAGCTAGTTAGACACAAGACTCAAATTTTGCCGATTTAAAAAAATATGTTTTTTACTTACCTTATATCTCCGTCATTTATATACCGATTTGGAAAATGTTTTTTTTAGTTTGGAAGCCTGGGTCATCCCGTTTAGTCCAATATTGTCATTAGGTCAGGATCTGATGATGGGATCCTGGAGAAATTGAGGGAGTTCTACAAATAATAGGCACACGTGTTATTTGATTACTTTAATATAGTTTTTTTTAATGTTAAATTTGCTTGCGTTTCACCTTCGACTGACCCCATGAGGAATTATGACGAGGCCGAGGATGTAGCACGCTTACCCAGAAACAGCCTATTGACTCTGGCCTTGAATACATCTAGGTTATAGGTGTCAGCAAACACAGACCCCGGAAGAGAGTTCCATTCCTTTGCTGTTCGTATGAGAAACGATGAAGCGAATAAATAAATAGTTGCTAATAAGCAATTAATTCTCGTCACAATGCATATGGTCAAGTGCCAGGAGAGGAGGAATTGAGGAGTCACAACAATTAACGTCCCCGGGAAAATCTATATTTTGTAAAATAAGAAATAAATAAATAACAAACCGAACCGCTAGAAAACGAGAAATAATTAAAATTGATTATAAAAAAAAAAACTGAATTCATAGTAGGTACATTCACTATAATGAGTTGAATATCATTTTGCATGCGAACGTGCAAGTCGATGCGCGTGGTTTTGATTTCAAACTACGAGTACCTACTGATGATCACTCATATAATTAATTATACTAAGGTAGAAATAACGCGGGATCTGATTATGCTTGGGTAGTAGATACAGGTTTTTTTTGTATACCTACTACCTACTACCAAGCTACCATGTCGGTATACAAGCATACGGCCCGTCTGATGGTAAGCGGTTACCGTAGCCATATGGACGCTTGTAACACACGGGGCATCAATCACGCGTTATCGACCCTCCCCCCCAATGAGCTCTGCAGACCATACTCACGCGCAGGAACGCAACATAAAGTTATCTACTGATAAGTCGAGTTTGTCACAACACTAGCTCGACTTTTCGACTGACGTTTATTCAGATTACCTAAATGTAATTCATCCACTCCTATTACTCTTAATTAATCTAGAAAAAAAAGAAATTTTGTTAATCTCGAGAGACGGAGACCCAGGCAGGGGATCCATAGTACGGGGTCTACTCAGTTTGGACTCCTGTCTCCCGCTGCATATTTAATTAAGTCCTATATAATGATTTTCTATTATTATTATTATTTAAAAAAAATGCTGCGTTATTCCGATAGGCGGAGGTCCTTCCCAGTCGAGCTGCTCTTCGCTCTACCTAAGCTCTCTCAACATGATTTGTGTTTCTCAATACAAAAATATCTACTAAACGTACTTAGGTCCTTTTTTCTCGTAGAAATTCATCAAGATATATCAATTGGTATAAGTATACAGGGTTGTTTTGGTCGGCGACAAGCGACCCAGGAGCGGTAGTACAAAATATATATTCCCCAAAAATGGACTTAATTCCAATAAATACTGTAATTATGTTGAGAGAAATACCTTATTCAATTTGAAATAAAATTACCGCAAAGTATGGTTACTAGGCACGTGCACAGACTAGAGCTAGGCGTAAGCCGCCATCGCCCCACCTCTTTACTCCCTCGTACTCCCGTTGAGTATTAAGTCTACACTTTAGCTTATTACATAATTTTCAAAATTTTTATTTTTTTATTTTTATTATTAAAAAAAATACTTTATTTTTTTTAATATTTTTTTTAGCACCAATATCATTTGTATTATCGACCCTGAGTCGCTCGTCGCTGACCAAAACAACGACCTGTATATGTTTTATTCCGTTTTGCTCCTAATGTATGTACATGTCATACTTTACTTTCTTGCTAGATTACCCGCCAGTCACCCAGTACGTATTCGCGCCTGATCAATATAAACTTTATAGTTTAAAATTTGACATATAAACGGACAAGAAGGACTATAAAAGTTCCTTATTAGACAATGGAAACCAACACCGGTTGGGAGCTTGCTCGCCGATTTGTCCGTGTAAGGGTGATAAAGCCAATTTTGGGACCTTCTCATTATTCATATATTAGCATTATTTAAACCATAGTGATTAGGATAATCATATACATAGGCTCGTTTCCCGCCCCATATTTTAGGCGTGGAATTTCCAAAAACCATATAAATTTCAGGGTTATTTCAGCGGTTTAGGCTGCGCGTTGATGAATCAGTCAGTCAGGACAGGTCTTTTTATATGTAGAGAATGACAGGCACTAAGCAATTAGAAGAAAAGGTTTTCTTTAAATAAACAAAAGCTTCGGGCATCGAGACAGGTGAAATAAATAAATGTTTGTTGTTGCGTTGCGCAGAGAAAGCTCTGGGCGGGCGGCTGCGTGCGGGGTGGGCGGCGAGCGGGCGCAGTGGGCGCAAATAGCGGCAGCAGCGCGCGTCGAGCGACCACTCGGCTCGGTTCGGCCAGTCCGCGCCCGCGCGCTTTCTCGCTGGCTGCTCGCTCACCGACGACGCTCGTCGATCGCTCGCCCTCCGACCAGTTGCTCCATCACCAACGATCGCGCGTGAATCCGAGCTTGTTGATAGTCACTCGGTTCCAAAGTTCCGTCCGAATCTGTGCTTTTAAAAAGTCCTAGTGTGAAAGGAAACTGTGAAACCTTTATGCCACCCTGGCCGTTTTGGTGTTGCTGGTGAACCGACCTCCTGGTGAAAACACGTGGCTCCAGAATCGATAGGAGAGATAATTATATCCTCCTTGTCGTAGTCTCCATCTCAAGGTCACTCGGGGAGGTAAACATCGACCATTTTCATTCATAATTAAATTTAAGCCAAAATATTCAGTGATCGACGTCGTAAGATTGTAACGTGCTGTATCCATTTCAAATAATAGTAAACTTAATAACAGCATCAGATTTATTTAATTTATAAAGAACTATTAAAAGAAGAAAAATCACAGTGAATTTGCATCGATTGCTTCTGCCTGTCATCCATCCAGTGACCCATTTTCGCAATTCGACATTCGGCAACTGAACAAAACCGTTGGCAATACGTAGGTGAGACAATTTTGCTTTTCTTTGAAGATAATGTTCATAAAATAATGTATCTTGGGAAAGTGAGAGAATGAATGCATTATTAATACATACATACCAAACATTTATGTTCACAATAGGCACATTACACAGCTTCGTAACGAAACATTTCGAAGAAAACATAGTTTTATTTATTATCTCAATTTGGTTAAAAAAAGCAAAAGAAAAGTTATACAGAAAAAAGCATTTTTTGTTAGCTAGCAATCATTTGTTTATTTCATTAAATTAAATTTAAAATAAAAAAAATCTATGAGTAAACATCTCAATATTTAAAACCACTACTGAATTGTACTGATGCGCTTGCCAAAATTACAGCTTTTTGTGCAGCTTTTGAGTTGCATACCAAGTGAGACTTGGCAATTAATGAAATAATATACATTTTTCTCATATTTTTACGATGCGTTACACAACGATTACATTTATTTGTTGGGATACATGTCGTGTTTGGTTTCACCTGACTGCTATAAAATGGATGAACCCTTTTTATAGGGTTAATCCAACGTCTGCGTGCGTGCGTGCCCACTTCATATACGGGAACAATAGGGTTAGGGTGCATTGATCGGATCGTATTTAGGACGTTACCTAACTTGCTATTTCTTGCTAGCCTTTACAAGTGACCTCCTTTATAGGGACTTGATATGAATTATGTTACCTACTACTATTAAGTTAATAGTAGTAGGTAACATAATCCATATCACGCTTAATAGTATTAACACGCTCTTTAAACTTGTAACGAGTTTTGATAGAATGCTTTTAGTTATGTTATGTTAGTACCTACAATAAATCTTGTTGCTTGAATCTTGTAAGCGATAAATATTCATTAATTGCCAAAAATTATAGCCATAATTTTTAGTTACGGTATTATTACAATAATTTTATAAAAATAATGCAGCTTTTTCGTTATGCAAAGATTTCGACATACCTATATTACAGGACTTGGGTTAGGTTAGGTTTTTATTGATATAAAAGATAATGCAAAATATTTCCATGGTTTCAACATCAACGTTTTTATGGGACACATAAATTATTAGGTTTAGCTTGCAAAAAGTTTAGTTTAAGATAAATAATGTACCGTTTTATGTAATTATTATTTATGTAAATAGTTACATCACGAGATCAATAGTAATATTTTTTCATCGTAACACATTTATGAATTGTAGTTCAATTTAGGTATATCATCCTTGGTCATACACATTTGCATTGTGATCATTTGCATACATACATACAACTTTACAACTCTATAATTTATATGACTAAAAAAACCTTTGACTTTTGAATCTACGGGCGATAGTCAACCCATGTACGAGCTAAGATACACATCGTATGTATTACATATACTAGTTGTATACTGCGATTACACCCGCGTTCTCGTTAAATTGGCTCGTATTGAAGTTCAATTTAGGAGTATCATCCTTGGTCATACACACAGCTACGTGTTCCAGTATTGCGACGTGGCAATCGCGGTCGGCGGCTTTCGTGGGCTCGGGAGCATTTAGCATGGAGTGACGAACAATGGTCTTTGGTGCTGTTCACCGATGGGTCCCGGTTTGGGTTTCATCCAGATTCACGTCGAACGCGCGTTTGGAGAACACCAGGGTGAGTTAGCCATCTACGGCATCCTCAGGAGGTCTATTCATACCAAGGCGGGATAATCATGGTGTGGGCAGGAATTCGTCTTAGTGGATGAACCCAGCTCGTTTGGATCCAAGGCAGCATGACTGCACAAAAATACCACGAGGAGGTAGTAGAGCCCGTCATTGCCCACATAGAATACAAATGGGCCAGGAATTTCTACTCTTGTACGATAATGCTCCTTCCCATACGACGCGGCTGGTGTCAGCCGCTCTCCGAGACCGCGATATTCAAGTTTTGCACTGGCCTGCACAGTCGCCCGACTTAAATCCTATCGAGCATGCCTGGGACATGCTACAACGAAAAGCTTTGAGAGACTTTCCACCAAATTTGACGACGGAACAACAACTTTACACTTGCAAAGAACATGGGACCTCATACCACGGCAAGATATTGACAATTTAATTTTAAGTATGAACAATCCATGTCGATGTGTAATTAATGTAAGAAGTGGCAACACTGATTATTAATAATTATATTTTATATATTTTTTTTCCATTTTAATTAAAATTAATAGTTTTATAAGAAGAATTAAGTTTATTTATGATACAAATTTTCTATGGCGATTAAAAACATATTTTTTTATTTAAGACAATGCAATCACAAAATGTTTTTAATTTTTTATTAAAGACCTTTCATTAAATAATCTACTATTCTTCCATTTACTATACTATATCAGAAAATTCTTCATAGATTTTTAGATATTTGATGAGATATAAAATATCCCTAGATTCTGTTGATGTGTGTACATACAACTTAAAACTCTTCAATTTATATGGATAAAAAAAATCTATGACCTATGAATCTAAGAGCGATAGAAAATCACATCGTATGTATTACATATACTAGTTGTTTACTGCGTTACACCCGCGTTCTCGTTAAATTTGCTTAGGACCACACTTATGATATTGTCCGGCCCATAAACTAAGACCTCTATGCAAAAAATCACGTGGATCCGTTGCTGCGTGAAAGAAGGACAAACCAACATTCACTTTCGAATTTAAAATTTAATATATAAAAAAGTAGCGAGAGATATTCAGCATAATTATCACATATCACACATATCACAACAGATATTTATCCATAGGTCCACGAGCTTTTGAGTTATTAATACCTATCATATTTTGTTACAAAAACGATCAGTATAGGTTAAAATATAGTTACCAACGCCAAGAAAGATTACTTTGTAGTTTGAGGTCAAACTATGATACATATTATACAGAACCTAAGGGTCTACGTGAGTTTACGAGGGCCTACGCAAGGCCTACGGGGGGGTCTACGATGGGTCTACGACGGGTCTACGACGGATCTCGCATTTAGGGGTCATGCCATGAATAGTCAGGCTATTTTATTACACATAGTAAGAATTAGGTAATCAAACTAGTTGTGCTTTCACGAATACGTATTATAAATATAATTCGATAAACTAAAAATATTAATTAGAAGGTTTCGTTTTGTGTTTTTACTCTGAGTTTATTTTACTTATATTCTAATCTAACGACTGGCCTTACACTTTGTGTAATTAAAAAGCTATTTTCTCGCTCTGTTATAAATTCAAATGTTGAAATATGACACAAATCATAATACTATATATTATGAAAGATTCTGCATGCATAATATTTTACAATGTCAATATATCTATTGACATTGTAAAATAGTTTCAGAGAAAATCGTTACTGAATTTCACTAACTGAAATATAAACTAGGTTACATTCCAAAAGCAAAAGTGAAATACATATTGATGTCCTCGACTGTACCTATGTTATTATAATGCAGCTTATTTATTTGTACGCTTTGTCGTATAGCTTCTTCTTGTAAAACACTTCTGTAAGACATAATCTAGTTAAGATTCGATAAATATATCAAGAAATACTAGTTGATCTTGTGAATTTCGTGGCGAAATTAATATTTTTTGGTTTCCCTTTGTTTTGATTTTGAAACAACCCCTTTATTAGAGCGAACAAAACAACAAAAAAATATTTAAGTAGGTCAAGCCGTTCTTGAGTTTTAGCGAGCATAACGAACAAAAGTGATTTTTATATATAGATGTTTGTAAATAATCAAAGTTGTAATGAAAATGTTTTAGCAAGAGTATTTTATGCGATTATTTCATGATAGGAAACTTTATGGGTTAATATCCTAAGCTTTGTAAAATAATAGTTGCACTACGGCATTGGTTTGTTATTATCTATGTATCTGCGTTTAATAATTCATTCAATACTTATCTTTGCGCTCGAAATAAAATTAGATTACGCAGATACTCGTATATTTGCATTTGCCAATAGCTTTTAGGCGAAACTTCAATGAGTACATCTCGATAAAATGTATAAATAAATGCCTGTGTATGTATTGTTTAGTAGAGAGACCTTAGCGTAGCGAGTTCCATACCCTTAGGGTCATCACTCACTATAACAGCACGGCTACGCCTCGGCATTTACCTTGCCATGCAAGTGAGGCCTTTAAATCGTATGCCTTAAAGTAAATTTTACAATAACTAGATAAAATAGTTGCGCCTTGCGGCAAGCACGCTTGCCGCTACAAGTCACTAGTCCTGCTGACCACACGCTTCCAGTGAGCGGTCCGCTCCCTTGCTGCGTGACGCCAGCAAGCGGTATCTTGCCAAAGTCTTTTTTTTTTAACCATCTTCTCAATTTTATTGTACTTGTAACGTAACAAATGTTTGTTATTTACCATGTAAGGGGCACATGCTTTTAGAATTTAACCTAGTTTATAATATAATGCGAACAATTCTATAATTATTTTTGGTTGTATTCTGTTATGTGTCTAAATAAATAAAATAAATAAAAGCCGCGCCACCAATTACACCGGGCAGCGCCGCGCCGCCCGCGAGCTGCCACCTCGCAGGCGGCGCGCTGGCGGCTAGTGGTTGGATTAAGTTGAGGTGGTGCCGGGCCGTTGCTGCGATGGAGCGGTGCTGACATAGTGAGCGATGACCCTTATTCATAATCGCTTTATAACTAAATTAGTGTTACAGTCTCACTCTCTCGATCACCATACGTCACGTGTCAGATAAAGACTTAGGAATTTTAACGTTAAAACGTTTCATAACTTTATTATGAACTAGCTGTTCGTGCCCGGCGTCGCTTGTGTGAAATGCCGGTTACTTTATTGGAGTTTTCCTAGGGAACCCTATTTTTTTTGTTTTTTTTTATTATTTACTTGGGTAAATTTCAATTCTAAGATTGTTATTTTGCTTTATACGCACTCTTAAGGAATTTTTCAAATCCGACTGGTAGTTCCAGAGATTAGCTCGTTTAAACAAACAAACAATCAAACAAAAACTCTTCAGCTTTAAATTAATACGAGTATTAGTACATAAGAATGGTGGATGATAATAAAACTTGTAGTTACGATTATTACATTTTGGCCAGAAAGATTATCCATTGTTCGATTCTATAGCAGCGATAGATTTGGATTAAAGAGACTATAAGATTACCGTGTAATATATTGTAAATTAAGTGTGGACTTGAGGCGTGAAGATTAGGTAATTGGTCATTAAAAACTAACCCTCTTTGTCATTTTGTAAAAGAGAGTGCGTAAATCTTCTTTTCGTACTTTCGACTTTGACAAAAACTATGCAAAAAGATTAAAAGAATTCCCCACTCTGTAGTTAAAATAGATGTAGTAGTACACAGTTTGATTGTAACTAAAAAGTAATTTTCAGATTGCGTGTCGAAAATTATATTCACACGCAATCGACACGTTTGTGTATTATTTGTATATTGCCTTTCATTAAGCCACTTAATAATATCTTAAAGTAGGTTTTGCCCTAGTTTTTACCCGCGTCTAGAGTGAATTTATTTCCCAGGATACTTATCTTATTTCAGGGTAAGATGGGTATCAAGACTCATCCAAATCCTTTCAAACATAGTTACGTATTTATAATAGTAGTTCTAAAAATATGCAATTTTGAGAGACAATAAAATTATTGTCCTCTTTTGCCGAAACATTTTGTGAACGGGAAAATTAGAGGCTGTCATACTGATAAACTTATAGTAGGTACAGTGTATAAAAATAATATATGTGAATATGATCATTATGTTAGAAATAATAGAGTTAATTTTAGAATAGAAATCAGCAAAATTATTAAGGATTTATTTATTGATTTTAAATTAAAATACCTTATTTTTTAGGGTTCCGTAGCCAAATGGCAAAAAACGGAACCCTTATGGATTCGTCATGTCTGTCTGTCTGTCTGTCCGTCCGTATGTCACAGCCACTTTTTTCCGAATCTATAAGAACTATACTGTTGAAACTTGGTAAGTAGATGTATTCTGTGAACCGCATTAAGATTTTCACACAAAAATAGAAAAGCATAGAAATACAATGTACGAGAATGCGAGTATCGCACAGTTTCACCCAGTACCAGCGTAGGCAGATGAGCTATAGATATTTATATTGATGAATATGTGACAATAGGGACGTAACTGCGTTGTGCCCCGAATTATCGATAGCCGCATAATTCACTGTAGTATGTAAATGTATGTATGTTGCTTACCTATTTAGTAAGTTCTGGCAAAAATACCAACCGCATGTAAGCATCAAATTAATATTAAAATTATAACGTAAAATATATGGTACACTTATGAGGTGCCTTCGCATTTCGAATGACCCTGGATGCATAAATGAAAATACAAACTTTTGCTCATTTAGAGGTAACTTAGTACCAGTTTCACTGCTTTCTGTTAACATATCCAGCAGGGTTAATATGCGCGCCTTGAGATAATTTTCTTACCGCATTATGCCGTGCGCAGTGAAGTTCACTTTGAAAAAGCGCGGCATTTATTCATGTGATTTTCACTGTAGGTACATGACATGATTCGGTGATAAAATTATCTCACGGCACGCATGTTAGCTTTTGAGAACTAAACTGACAGATGATGATGAGATGATGGATGATATTTCTGTCACATAAGTTCTAGATATGCTAATTGGTAGGCCCCTAATCTCGTAAATTACTTAATGTACGATGCTCCACTATGGAGTTCCAGTGCATACCCTCCTACATCATCATCAGACCCTGAAAACTATACATGGTCAAAGTTCATCTCACGACAATTCCAACAAGCCCAAACACGTCTAGGAAACGTTGCTCCGTTATGAAGTTCCAGTGCTTACTCTCCTACTCCATCATCAGACCCTGAAAACCATATATGGTCAAAGTGCATCTTACGACAATTCCAACAAGTCTAAACATGGCTAGGAAACGTTGCTCCGTTATGGAGTTCCAGTGCTTACTTTCCTACTCCATAATCAGAACCTGAAAACCATATATAATCAAAGTGCATCTTACGACAATTCTAACAATCTCAAACACGGGTAGGATACGTTGCTCCGCTATAGAGTTCCAGTGCCAACCCTCCTACTCCAACATCCAACCCTTAAAACCATATCTGGTCAAAATGCATCTCAAGACGATTCCAACAAGTCCAAACACGGCTAACATACGTTATTCCGTTATGGAGTTCCAGTGCCTACTTTCCGGATCCGTCATCAGATCAGCTCGATTGTACCAAATTATTGTATTGTCATCAGTACTTGACAAGTGTGTACAATTTCAGTTTAATCTGACGTTTGGAAGTCGATGAAAATTACGTTTGAACATTCCATTACATGCATACATATATACGTACATATATACATACAGATGAAGCTAATAAAATCGTGTTAAAAATCACCCCACACCATTTTTTCGTACGATACGGTGACTAGAAATAGGTTAAATAAAATCGACATCAAGATTTGTTTAGATACTTAGTTACCTACACGTGAAGCTAATAAAAGCTTGTTAAATTACTGGCACTTCAGGATAATATTACCAAGGAAGTAATTTTAATATTCATTTTGCCATTCACCACATTCCTTAGAATTTTTTGTTTAGTCTCAAAAAAGTCGTAAATCACAAATTCCGACTGAACAATTCAATTAATTATTAAAACCGAATAAATTACTTTAATATTTAGGTATACTATTAACATTCCATTAAAAAATAAAACATTTAGTTCTCAAAAGACCCACAACTTTTTTATGAACTATTAGAATATTTATCGACTGCAGTATCCATCGCGCTACATCACTAGTCGCGGTGCGGCAGTGCGGGGCAGCGCGGGAGGCCATATCGTGCCCGCCCCTCGCGTCTATTTCACCCCCGAGACGCGTAATTTAATTGTTAGTAATTCATCAATATTTCGACTTACCGATGAAAAGTGACGTTAGATTTATATTTTGAGTGTGTCCTACTATCGTTCCTGCACGTTTGAACTGCACATTTAACCATGTTTACTGGTAAAAACAAAAAAAAAACATCCGAACAATTCGCACCCGACGCGCACAGCTAGCTCGACAACGACTACTAGCGCTTGCGGTGGGATCGTTGCCTTGTTCAAACCCATTCCGACAGTTCTCACTCGGTAACTGCCACTCTGGTACATTGTATTTCTATGTAGAAAAGAAACAATACATTTTGAGGGTTCCCCATACTTAGAACTGAAACTCAAAAAATTTTTTTCATCAAACCCATACGTGTGGTGTATCTATGGATAGGTCTTCAAAAATGATATTGAGGTTCCTAATATCTTTTTTTCTAAACTGAATAGTTTGTGCGAGAGACATTTCCAAACTGGTAAAATGTGTGTCCCTCCTGTAACTTCTAAAATAAGAGAATGATAAAACTAAAAAAAACATATGATGTACATTACCATGCAAACTTCCACCGAAAATTGGTTTGAACGAGATCTAATAAGTAGTTTTTTTTAATATGTCATAAATCGTAAACCGCAATTTACCTTTCATTCAATAATTTTGGCGTTTTTTTTTTCAGAGCAGAGTTAGTTAATATTACATGGAACCCTCCGTGTGCGAGTCCGACTCGCACTTGGCCGGTTATTAATTAATCTATATCTTCCTGTACGCAGGGTTTTACGTACAAATACACTAACATAGCATAACATTACAGTGATGCGTCAGCTGAATTTATATGCCCACTTATACTACACGCGAGCTGTATTGACTACTCTGGGCAATTTACAAGCATCACCGCACCGGCATCGTGCCGACCTATTACAATATTGATCCAACGTCTTACGACGCCATACCTGGTCTGGCTGTCTATTATTGATTGGTTTCATTAGGCTCACGCCAGCTAGCTTACATGCCCGAAATATAAAGATGCTTAAAGCATTATACTAAGCATGTTAACTCATTCGCTGCATAGGAAAAGTGGTCACGTGCTAAAAATAGTTTTATCTTCGCGGAGCGAGAAAAAAACAAGTTGAAAATAAGTTAGAGTTGTCTCCTCAGTAATATTTAAATGCATATGGCATATTAGGTACCATGAAAGTAACGGAAAAAATCACAGAAGCGTGTTAAGTAGGTAAGCCAATAATATGTAACATGAGACTTATGCCTTAAAACTTAATTGGTTATCTGCTACCTAATATTTTTGTTACTATATTTACTAAATCAGAGCTAGAAGAAGCTTTTCTGGCAAATATCCAAATAAGGACAGTCTTTGCAAAAACAAACAGGGCGTTTGTTTTTGCAAAGATCTTAAGACATCGAAGAGCAATAATAATAAAGTAACAATTTTCTCAAGAGTTACAAAAGAAATAACATATTAATCCTGAGACGCAAAGCTTCCAGAAGCACCAGCTAAAAATATTTTGTGTTACCAACACATGGTGGAAAATATTTTTGCTCAGGATAACAGAAATAATTGGTAAACTTTTTGATTTACGTACGACTGACACCGCGTTATTAAATTACAGAATACCCGGAAGCATACATCTTCTTGTCTTGGATCGATCGTTAGTAAAAACATAATTACTCGGTGCTTCCTGGTGCTTGAGTTTTGATCATTTTACATTAAAGATTAAAAATTTAAGTTATTCCATTTTTTTATTTAGATATCCAAAAGGTGGTCAACATTCCTAAAAAAACATCTCGTCAAATTAAAAGAAAAAGCTTTCTGCACTTCTTACTACCACACGCGTTTTTTTAGGTACCTAAACCTATTTCGTAGTAGTTTAGAAACATATTTGACATAACGTACGTGGCTTAACAAAAAAAAATTAAGAAAACTACTTTTTATGAATATTTTTATCAAAGGACTTTTAGACGTAAAGTCTATCAGTTTAATAAAAATAAACAAAACATTAAAAGTCTGTTTTAGTTACGTAGTAACTATTTAGTAATCTGTACTTGTGGTCTAGAAAAGGGCAAACTTACTATTTCCGTCTCTATCAAATCACGCGCTTCCCGCGCGAATTTCGTTGGGTGCCAAATTTCAAAACACACAATTATGAAAGCATCTTTGTTTTGCACTTTCCTTTAATTTAGCAAGTCATCAATAATCAAACTAGCGTATTCCAAAATTGGTCACTTCACTGACATCAAACGTAATATAATTGAAAAACTAAAACATGACCAACGATCTTTAACAAGCTTTTATTTAACTTGCAATGTATGTATGTTTGTTCGGGTGGAATCTTGCAAGTCGAATTTCACCCACTTCCAGTGGTCAGATTGACTTGATATTTGGTATACATTAGTGTATTGGATGACAATACAAGTACAGTCAACAAAAACTACAGTCACTAAAAAAACTTGTATTAAAAATGAAATTTTTAACAAAGAACTTATTTCCACTGATTTTCGTGACGCACACTCACGAGGCGACGACGACGGAATATCAGCGTTAGGGGGTACCTCAACATTAGGCTTAGTCGGCCGCCTTTTCTTATCGATACACAGACACACAGATTCGATATTTATATTACTGTTCTATTTTTATATTTACTTTTCATTTGTGTTTTTGGAAAAATTAAATAATTTTCTATCTTTCAATTCTTCAATTATATTGTAGGCATTTGCTTAAAAACGATAAGATTTTTATCCAAGATTAGATTTGTAATCAGATGTAGAGAAAGGAACCTACTTATTTAAATAATATTGTATATAGGTACTTATACATATAACCTTTTCCGCATTTGGCCAGCTTCCAGACATCGCATCACTGGTGACCCCTTTGTATGCTGTTTTCAGCATTTTAAATCTTCATTGAAGTGAATACCTTAGATTTCAATTTGAATATGTACGGTTTATAAACGCAATGTTTTATTGGATTCAATGAAACTTTATGATGAGAGCCAAATAAGCCCAACAAAGTAGAGCGTAAGATAATAACTTATTTCAGCGTGTCTCTGTAATAAATGCGTTGAAAGTTCATTGTCACCTGTGAAATTCCCGTTAAAGCCAATTACGAAGTTGATGGCATATGATATGAGTATAGATGAGTAAGTGAGTTTCCTGGACTTGGAGCGAATATCGATCGTGTAATGGCTGCGAGTGTCGGGCGGCGAGAACAAAGGACGGGCGGGCGGGCTTTGTTCAGCTCAAACTGCCGCCCGTCCGACCGCGACAGACCGTCCTGTGCGTTACTTTGTGTGTCCCGTCTGTATTTTTTGATATAGGTTACTTTACTAGCTCAATAAACGTGCTATAAACCTTTTTAGTTGTATACCTACTAAAACATCTCAAAGCTTTAATCCGTAGCTTTTTATGAAGGCTATTCAATAATATTTTCAGCATTATTCTTGATTTATTTTCTCATAAATCATTAAAAAATCCTTCTGTCAAGCGAAAGTTGTTGTAAACATATTAAAACCAGATAATACAATTTATGATTATCTTAACACTTTATAAAATGAAACGATTTATCGATTGCCAATAATTTTTGACATTGTTTATGTTAAAGTTTATATTAGGTCTAACGTAGTAGTATTGAGTACCTATAATTATGTAAGATATAGGGATTACATTATTATTATCTGTTATACTGATAACTGTAAAGTTGTATAGTTATATTATAAAATGTATAGAATAGATACATTATCAGATGTTATTAAACGCTTGACGTAAATACTCTACTATATGTACTATATCTACTAAACATAGAAGCACACGTGGAGCACGGATTCGCGTAGCGTGGACGGACTTGCGAGCCTCGAACGAGCGTTCGATTCGCGCTCGACTGCGCTCTGCCGATTGTCAGTTTTTTCACGAACACAGAGATTCGCATCGCGCTCGTGTTGTAGGCTCGTTGTACGTCGGCACTTGACATCGCGAGCAACGAACGAATTTTGTTTGTTCGTGGCTCGGCTCGTGCTTGGTTCGCGTAGAGCGTGGACGCACCATTACGTACCTTCTAGTTTTCGCTGCGCAGTTTTATCAGACTGGGTTATGTCAGAATCAAAACTGACTAAAACCCCACGGCGTTCCTACCTGTCGCTGCCGGCTGGATATACGGGGGCGCCGAGGCATTCGTCCGCGTATCCAGCAGCGACGGCCTGATCGGAGGCCTCCTCTTCGTCAACGGCAGAGACCGAAGCTCTTGTCTCCGCCGTCTTCTCCTGAGTAGCGTGCGGGAACCGATGTTGATGTGCGGCAGACTCCCTCGAGTCCGCCACCCTTGGGCCCATGTTGGGGGGAAGGTGGCTTAAAAAAGCCGCCCTCCGACGCCCAGTTCTCCTGCGACGGATAGCCAGGGTGGTAGTGTCCTCGCCATAGAAATGACCCTACCCTACCCTATCTAAACCATCCAGGGCGGCACCCAAACGCATACAAAAAAATTCAACTGTACGTGTGTTTGTCACTGAACTCCTCCTAAACGGCTGGACCGATTTGAATGATTTTTTTATGCGTTTAGCTGGCGCAGTCAGTATCTAGGTTATATTATCAACTGCAGCGCCATCTGCCGGGCTGATTTGTGAATATAAACCATCCAGGGCGCCACCCAAACGCATTAAAAAAAAAACATTCAAATCGGTTTAGCCGTTTAGGAGGAATTCAGTGACATACACATGTGCAGTAGATTTTTATATATAAAAAGATATTTATTACGCGTTGTATTTAGTAATGCATAATTGGATTGCTCAAAACGAAAAAATTAACCCTTATTAAAGGAATTATTTATTTAGTTATATATTTTACACAAATTACAGCTATCATTACAGGCCTACCTAATACAATATTGTAAGTTAATAATAAACAAAACACGAATTAAAAATATTATATACATGTTATGCTCAACACTGAATTTCTAAATTCATTGGCTGAACATGAGAACAGGTCAATTTTCTCGGCAACCAGATTTAGTATATGCAACGTTCTTGTTAGTGAGGATGACTTCTTTGTCCTTTTGTCTGTCTGTCTATTTACTATGAAAATACCAAATAAATTAAATTCATCAGTTGATCGCATAGCGCATAGCCTACGTAGCTACTTTTATATTATCACCTACCTATAGACAAAAGTTGTATGAGTTGGTAAACGTTAGAACATTTTGTTTATTTTTCTCGGAATGTTCAATGTGGAATAACATTTGTAAACTTTATTCTACATGGTGCCCAATGCCCATACAATCGAGATGGATCGACAGGCAAATAAACTTACGAAAAGCTTAGGTAATGGAGTTCGGGGCAAAGAATCCAACAAAGTATTTTTAATTATCAAGATATAGGAACTAGGTAACTCATAGACAGATTACAAATGTATTTTGTCCGTTTGTTGTTTACCAATTTAATTTACTCCTACTTGTTTGAAAGCAATTCGTTCGGTATACGTAATACCTATTGATTCCTACTCATTTTACGCAGGATATAGTAAACCTATTCAAATGCCTATTTTACGATATATATGATTGATGTATTGCTTTTATTAGAATCATGTAATAAAGTAGACGTACTTGACGTGGTTCATGGGGTGAAAATAATATTCAGGCATTTTAAACGCCTGTTAAACTGCGATCGCTCGTAGGCACGGATCTATCATAAATATGTGTTCTCGGACTACTATAGGTAGAATTCTTGGCTAGTTGAAGTGCATATATTCTGATGTAGCGAGATGTCAGATTAATCTTTCATTATGAAATTCCGATGCTTTTAAATGTTTACTAAATTTCCTTATTTTTTTTTAACATACCTACATATTTTTGTACTGCAAGTTAAATAATTGAAACTGCAGACACTAGCTTTTTTAACTTTAACTTGTGATTAAAAAATGTATTACATAATTACCCTTTCTCCAACAATTTTGTGTTCAGAAATAATGTTACATGTGACAAACACATCCATGTCCCCGGACGAAGAAAACATGTGTATACCACACGCGGGAAACCCGGACACATATGTATACCGCGCTAATCGTTTAGCCACGTGTGCTCAGTTTCTGAAACAATGTCTTAGTAGCAAGCACTGTACGTCGTGTATATGTATATTTATAACCATATTATGTTCATTTTGATCGTAGTAATTTACTTCATTATACAGTGGAAAGTTAATTGTCGATGAGTCCGCGGAGTAGAGCACGCTCGTTAGCATTCCACATGGGAATGGGTGCCAATTCGCGCCTGTTTACACAGCCGTTATATTTTATCAAGGTTAGGTTTTTAATCGTACTTATTCGATTGAGGAAGTCAACATTTATTTATATACGAAATGTATTAAAATAGCGCCCTTAACACTAGCCACTTCATTTGGGTAGCAAATTGATTTATGTACAACAGTTCGTAAACATTATGATAATTTGAGACATGAGAGGCAATACATTTTGTTACGCGTTGAGAATCCTATTATATGAATGTACTAGCTGTCCCCCACGGTTCCACCCGCGTTCTCAGTATAAAAAGTAGCATATTATTATGTCCCTCTCCATACCGTAATTTACATGCCAAATAAATTCGCAATAGGTTCATCGATCTATGGTTTAGACAAACAGACGCAGAGTTACTTTCGCATTTACAATATTAGTATGGATGCAGATCCTATTTAAATTCTGAATATAAATAGGATAATATATAATAATATGAATCAATTTATGTAAGTTTTTTCTTTTAATGTTGACGTTACATGGCTCGTGTATTTTGCCATTTTCCAGTTATAAGTTCTAGTCACAATAAATCACTTTCATATAGTCCTCAGTCAGTCACCGTCCATTAAAGTCATGTTTTAGTACAATGGTGGTTGTACTAAATCTTTTCACGGACTTCTTGAGACAACTTGAAAAGTCACGATACATATGAATCTTTTCATTTCACTTCACTGGTGCACATGGATTGATCTTTATTGAAAAAAATATCACCGATATGTTATGTATATGCAATAAAACTCAAAATACACGAATTTACGAAAATAAAAATGAAAACGCAACACCACTGCAAGTTCCCGCCAAAAAGTCATAAGGTAAGTTATTAATTCAAATATCCAAGAACAAATAAAATTGATATTTCGAATTCTAATCCGATTTCTAATATTCTTTTATATCTGACATTCCAATTTTGAAGAGTATTTGCATTGCTACAAGCTTTTATGTGAGTTTAATTTTTTTTTTTTATAAAATCGGATTGAGATCCAAATATTTATTTTGTCAAAGTCAAAGTCTAAGCCATTTATTCAATTTAATTCCCAGAAGGGCACTTATGAAGGTCACATTTACTGAAGTTACCACCGGTTCGGAACTCGGCCTTCAACTGAGAAGAATCCGGCAAGAAACTCAGCAAGATTACATTTATTAAATATTTTTTGGACAATCTATGTTTGGCTTTTTTTTCCAAATAATTAACAAAGAAAAGAGTAAAAATAAAATATAAATTAAATCAAAAGCACTTAGGAGTATTGATATCAACTTCGATGCAAATCACCCCTAAAATAACTTTCTACCCCTTCTTAAACCCATTAGGCGACGAGTTTCAATAAAATACGAAACGTCTTCCATCAATTCTGTTAAATAATGTTTATGCGAAGTAGATTAGACCAAGGAATTTCGGAAAATTCTTTCTTATCGGATGACTACGTCATATAAAGAACTCACTCTCCAAAGTTTCAGGTCTCTACGATCAGTGGCTTAGGCTGTGCGTTGATCCATCAGTCAGTAACTCACAGGGTTGGATTCAGACCCCCAGAAAATTATTGTCTATGGAAAATAAAATTATACTACTTTGTCGAAAATAATACTACGTGTCGCTTTTCGTTCATTTTGTTATGAATTTAAATAAAAATGCATTTGGAAGGAAATTTTAGTTTTTTTTTTTTTTTTTTTTTTATACCACTAAGGTGGCAAACAAGCATACGGCCCGCCTGATGTAAGCAGTTACCGTAGCCTATGGACGCTTGCAACACCAGGGGCATCACTCGCGCGTTGCCGACCCTGAAGAAATCTCTTCACGTCCTTTTTGAAGAACCCCATGCTGTACTCCATTGGGAAAACCACGGCGGGGAGCTCATTCCACAATCTGACCGTCCGCGGAAGAAAGCTCCTTTGAGCCCGCACAGTTCGAAACAATTCTGGTTTCAATATGTGAGGATGGACTCCCCGTCGATGGCGAGAGTTGCGATGGTAGAAGGTAGCAGTGGGCAACAAGTCGAACACTTCTTTAGAACACTCTCCGTTGTACAAGCGGTAGAACACACATAAGGAGGCAAAGTCTCTCCTCAGACTAAGGGGCTCTAAACCGCTTGTGAGCTCGGGATCGTCAACAATTCTGATGGCACGTCGCTGAACCGAGTCTAAAGGCCCAAGCTGGTATCCAGGTGCTCCCGCCCATAGGTGACAGCAGTACTCCATATGAGGCCGGAGTTTTATTGTTATTGTACAAATCAACCATATTTAGGCAACTAGATGTTTATTTCAGCCAATTCGCCTATCGGAACTTTGTCTTTGGCATTGACACGACATAGCATGTCGTCAGATGGAATAAATTCAATACTAGAGGTGTGTAACTCAGCTCTGAACCAGCTCAATGAATCAGCTCACACGGGTTTGAGCCGCTGAGCTACAGCTCAACAACAAAATGACTAGCTCACGGCTCAATCCAACTCCTATTGTATCTGCGACTCCCTCCATAGATTATTCTTGTGATTCTAATCTACGAATTATTATTTCGTTCTAAAGCATATAAATAATAAATTTAATTCAATAAATAATTATGTAACATATACAGATAATATATAAAGACAAATAATTCCAACTCTGAAGTATGAAAAGAGAGTCGAACGAATCGCGGCAGCTCAGTCGGCTCCATTCGACGCGCGGTACGCAGTGAGCGTGCGCGCGTATCGTGGACTATGTAAATTGAGCTGATCTGCGAGCTGTGATGCAGCTCGCGTATTTTTGATGAGTTACACACCTCTATTCAATACACATTAGGTAGGTACATTTACTTTCTTTCACAGCATCGCATGAAAGTATCAGGAGTCAATAGAGTGATTTAATATAACTACAACAACTATTACAACTTTATTTCGTAAAGTAATATTTTTTAATTTATTTCAACCAATAACAGTAGTCAATCGACCTAAAGGTAAAATTATGGTATTTTCGCGTAGTATAATGACATTACGATACTACATACTACACATCACAAAATTATGGTACAAATAGCATAATTATACTACGAAATCCAACCCTGGTAACTCAGGATAAAGCATTTTATATGTATAGATGTATTTGCTTATTACGTGTATTTAGTTACTAGCTTCCATCCACCCCATGGATCTTACCTCAATATTCACAAAAACGGTTTCTTTGAGAGTCGAGTACAGTATTACCCAACTTATATGGCGCGTCGTGAATCTTCGTTCGCACAGAAAATAAAGTATGGCCCCGAAGATTAACGAAAGTATGCTTAAAACTTACAATCAACCTTAGATCACTACTATAAGGTTCATAATACACTGCAGCTGTTAGTTCCGTCTCACACGCAAGTGACGCCCCTCCGCACGGCGTGCGCTAACATGGCGGCAGCTGCCGACCAATAGCGTTTCCCGCGCTTTGAAAATGTATCTTCTGCGCAGGTACATCGGTAAGCCATATTAATTGGGTACTACTGTACCTATGACGCAACGCGATGAAAATACCTCATACACAAAAAAAAAAACTGTGAACAAAAAAGGGTTTTCAGAAAAATGTTAACTAAATAGAATATTAAATATAGTTTGATATTTAAAGAATATATTAGACTAGCTTCATAGACCGCGACTTCGTCCGCGTAGATTATTTCTTTTTTCTAGATATGAATCATTGTAACAATATAGAGCTTTGTTCATGGCTATTGTCCGCCACTACGTGTGATATTGACAAAAGTTCAGGTAGATTAAGAGCTCATATGCGAGGGAGGATGCCACATAAAACTGAAACAGTCCTGCCGCAAATCAAATCTAGCAAATTTCAGAGTTTTTCCCTGCAAAAAAGATGTAAAGTTTCCTATGTGTTTAATTTCAGAGTATGATTTATCTTGTGCCAAATACATTTTATCATACAAATCAGTTACAATTACAATTATTGAGTAACAAATATCATTTTTTTAATACACTAAGGTAGCTAACAAGCATACGGCCCGCCTGATGATACGTGGTTACCGTAGCCTATGGACGTTTGCAACACCAGTGGTATTACTCGCGCGTTGCCGACTATGCAAAATTTCATCGAATTCAATATTTCGAATTTATATCTATTTAAGTATCATGTATCATGTTCAGTATTGCAGTATTTTGAGTAAGAATATATACATATTTTGTATTTGTAATATATATTTTTTACATTCATTTAATCTCTTAAAATTATCTTAATGTCCTTACCTTCAGGCCGTCCGCGTGCGTTTGGTATTTATTTATTGGAGGACCTGTAATCTTGAAATATTATAGCATAACGGTAATCTGACATTCCAGGTCATATTAGTTACTGAATGATGTTTACAAAATCTTATTGAGTTTTATTTGACTACAATGATGTGTTTATAGCTAACTACTATTTTACAACACCTTGATAAACAGTGCAGTATTTTTAAAATATAAAACTCGTTACTCTAACCTCAGAGTATATAAATACTACCTCTAACTAAACATACCGTCCTACCTAACTGTTTCATAGGTTATTATTATTCACTAAACAGATAAACCTTTGTTATCGCGCTATTAAACTAATCGTAGTACTTGAATAGAGAAACTAATTGATCGCTCCGGGCGGCGGGCGGGCGTGCGGTGGCGGGGCGGGCGGCGGGCGGCGGGCGGCTAGCGGTCATACAAGTTGGTATTTATTCATGTCCACATGATTGATTAATGGTGATGGATTATAAAAAAACCCTGCATATTGGTATATATCGTATTTTTATGATATTAGTTTCCCAATTTATTCCAATTGGAGTGCCCATAATAACAATGTTACTCATTTTATTGCTAGTAAAAATAATATGTCATTGTTACAGTCCATCGCGGTCTCTATTTATATATATTTATTAAAAAATATTTAGTTTAAAAGATCAAAAAGCGAAAATCAGGTTAATTTCGGAACCTAACGAGAGTTGTCGGGAATGGTATCAATCAAAAGCTACGTATCCTGAAAGATCTCTTTCCATAGGTTCTCTGTATCTTTCCAGCACAGTCCCGACATCTGAAAATAAAGGATACCCTTTCAAATAGATATGCTTCTCCCATACAAGCGCTTTGCCATGCTTTAAGACGAGAGATTTGCGGCGAATTCGTTCTTTCTGGACAGGGTCTTAAAAGATTGAATGGCAATACATGGAACTAATACGTCTAGCTAGATGTATGGTCAATGCACCTCCACACACAAGGTACAAGTTTGCTTGAGACAGGATTGACGACTGAGGTGATTAATATTGCAACTATGGGCTTAAATGTAGATTAGTGGCTGTATATCGGTATAAAACAGATGGTGGTTCCCTAATTATCATATCAGTACTCGACATAGATGGCGTAAATATATAGTTTTGTACAGATATATGAGAATGTGTTAGATTTTATTGATAACACATGATATCTTATTGTACTATATTCGGCGATATGGGCTCTACCACAGATTAGAATAAGCTAGATAGCGCAAGCCTTACGGCTTAGTTGGTGGCGCTCTAAATCAGTCATCACACTAGTCTTGTAGTTGAAAACATAGAAGTCCAAATTGTGCCATTATCAACTCTAAAAACCTTCAAGAGAACTCTCCAAAGAAGCGCAATAACGCTCATTTTGTTTGAAATCTATTCAGCTTATTTCTCAAATCCCCACCACTGACAATGCGCTCTGATTAGCCAAGTCAAGGACACTGCGCTCTGATTGGCTAAGCCAAGAACACACTAAACATTTAGATGCAGTGTTTGGTCGGGACTGTTTTAATCAGTGCAAAATCAGTGCTCGGTATTTTAAGGAAATTTAGCCTCGACGTTGTGTCCAACATTCAGTACAGAATTTTCTGTTACAACGGTAATCTATAAGAACAATTAATGATTGTATCTACGTCATGAAGCTTATTTTTAAGTACCTTATAAGTCAATTATTATTGTTAACTATACTCACAATAGTCTGACCTTACACAAGTATGTATCTACTTCATATAAATGAAGTAGTTCGTTATCTCTACTCAAGGATTTATTATTTGCATTTCCCGTGCATTTGTTATTTGGTTGGCATAAGCCCTGGCCTATATTCGAAGGCCTTCAGTGATGTTTCACTTCAGAAAGTGGTTAGGCTAGCCAATTTATTAGGGCGAAGTGAAGTTCTCATATATCAAACTACTTTGAAAGTAGTTCCATTTCATGCAGCGAAATATAACATAGAGCTACACTAAATACTAAGCTCTAGGTATTCAACTAAAGGGGAACTTAGTAATTATAAATTGTTAAGTTAAGGCTCGTATTTATCGATGATAAAGTATAATACAAGTACCTATAGCACAATACATATCTCATACTAGATTATGAACTTATGAAACTAAACAACTTGCACTCACGAAAAAAATAGAGATGGTAATGTTTAGACGAAGCGTGTTATTTTATATGGAAAAGTATATATTTCGGACAATCTCGTATAACAATTTAATTTTTTTTTATTTTCATTTTGTTTTATTAGCTTACCAGTGACTGTTAAAATGGTTACATCTTAAAATTAATATACATTATAAATTTTATTATGCTAATTGTAAACACCACTTGCATGTATGTACCTTATAAACAAGATAATACCGTAAAACTAGAGTTAAAAGATAAACATATAAAAATACCTTAAATACTCCTAAAGTAGGTGACTGACATACACAATTTCTGTTTTATATTTTAATTTGGAAAATATGCTAATGCAGAAACTTACGAAAACCATGTAAGGAGGCGACGAAGACGTCGACTTTTTTTTCCTATGTAAATATTCTTTATATTTCTATCTCATTTGTAAATATTGTCATCTAGTTTATAAATTAATCTTATTAAATATACGAATATAGGGAAGTTGGATCCTAAAACAGTAGTGCGAAACGGAGGAATTAAAGGCATAATCGTAGCGCGTGGCATTATTTGCTGAATTCTAAAACGAGGACAATCTACACTATTATGAAAATTTTTGAATAAGAAAACTAGATCAGATTCCATCCTAAAATGCTTAAGCCTGTCATTATAAGTACAGCAACTGCTAGCTTTGCCAAAAGAAAATGCCAGATACCAAATTAACCTTTTTTGGACTCTTTCAAGCTAGCTTTCAAGCTTCGTATATAAATTTTCGAGTCGATTTGACTAAGCTGGCTTCTCACACGGTCAATCAAAATCCAGGCTAGAAGCAAAATTCTTATTAGTTAGTTCAATTGGCAGCAGTGATATATCGAACATCGGTTCTATAGCTTCGGTAGTAGCTTATTTCTGCACTTACATACCCCTGGCTAAGTGACATACCTAATTAGGAACAAAAATTGAAATGGTTGAAGGAGGACCCACAAAAAAATGCCTTGCTGAGTTTCTTGCCGGAGTCTTCACAGTTTAAATTTATTCCAAACCGGGTGGTAGCGTCAACTGTAACGTAAGTGCCATATCAGGACCTAACTGAATAAATTACTTTTAAAATTATTTGATTTTAGATAATATTATTTTTGAATTGTGCAAATATATATACTTATTTTTTGGCTAAGTTTCATTATTTTAGCGGGTATTATTATACATATATATATTCTTTGGTTGAGAGGTGTGAGTAATATCACGGTAAAGAATATCTATAATATAGTGTACCGGGCTAACGACCTTACTGTTTATAAATAAATAAATAAATAAATAAATAAATATCCTGGGACATTCCTCACACACGGTCATCTGATCCCAAACTAAGCAGAGCTTGTACTATGGAAACCAGATAACTGATATAATACATATACTGTTTGGCACTGAAGTTAGGTAACATATATGTACTCATAATATACTTATGTATATATACCGTAGACTTACAAAGATATAAATATATATTTGCATAATATTATATTATTTACTCTGTGGTATTATACAAAGAGTATCGTATATTAATAACACAACTCTCTACGGTACGGTACCTATAAATTAGGAGTATTACTGATAATAGTTTTGAATTTACTTGGAAACTAGCCAGCGAAACCCGGGGACAGTCTATAGCGGGTTTCCCGATTTATTTATAAGTTAGTATTGTTTCATTATTAACTTAGTTCAAATGTATGCTTATTTTTAATACTTTTAGAAAGTGTTTATTTGTTGTTAAATAGTTGAGTCTCACACCACACGTCTCACCTATTTGATGAAACTATTTTAATCAAGCAACGGTTCACTAAAATGCAACCTGTATCTCTAATATCAACCCTTTCTTAATCACTTATGTGTATTAAATTGGTTGAGAAGGCTACGTCCTTCTGAGCTGTTTTTATGACTGTATTTTCTTCCCCTACATTATATCATTTTAATACTTTAACAATTTGTTTGTGTCGTACGTCTTCTTTTGTCATTATATCTCTTATTTACTTGGTTCTACATCTTCCCTTTCCTCGTTTTCCATCTATGTTATTAGGTAGGTATGTTCATACATAATACGAACTTACGTCATGATTGAAGAATCTACATGATTGTTTGTTTTCCTCCCAGTTTATTTTTATGAGCGTACCCTATATCTCTGCCTGCCGGTCATAAAGGGAGGCGGGGGTATAAATCGATAGCACAATGTGTTTTGGAGACAGTCCGCCTGCCACTTCTAGTTCACCCAGTTGGCAGGGTGACGCTGGCAGGCCACCAGGTTAGCCCACTCTCTCGGAGCCCGGAGTGTCACTGCCTCCGATGTATTTCTGTAAGTATAACTACACGTCATCTGTGTAACTGTACTGCAGTTATGCTAGGGCAGTTGCGATGCACTACGCGTAACTGTATTTGGCTCCTGATGCGTTTTATTGCGTCACAAATGGTTGTCATTGCACTGATTAAAGTCGTGACCAGCATCGTACGTAGGCGGGTGTCGTTTTCGAAGTCTATTCTATGAATATCGAATATTGTGGATCGCACTGCAACCGGTTAGAGAGTTGTGAAGTTGAAATACATACTTTATTGAAATTGGAAAGTGGTGAAGCTCTTCAATAATCGCCATCATCATCTTCCTGCCTTGTAAATATTAAAGGTCGGTGCAATTTGTAGGTATTCTTCTTCTATTCTTGAACCGAATAAATAAAGTTTTTTTTAAAATAAATATAAAAGTCAGTAGGTATAGTTTGTAATTATATTTTTTATTGCGTTTAGCTTCTCTGCAAATAATAGTACCTACTATCAAAGTAAAGCAAACATTTTACACATAAAATCTTAAGAAAATAAGCTTTAATAGCAAATTAGTCGGTATGTGAAGCATGGTTCGTAAACCGTACGTGAGACGCGAATCATTGAACTCATTCTCCCCGGGCGCGGCGGCAGTGAAACGTGTAAGTACTCTACATGACCATTGTGAACAAAAAGGTGTTGTTAGTAATACTACATATAATTTGCATATTGTGCTATAGCTACGAACATTAAAACGGTTTCAACGGGTCACCACTTCATTTTACATTCAAATGTGTCTTTGAGCTCCGGAATTAGGGAAGTTCATTTTCCAAGGTTGCTCCGTGTGATAGACAGCCGTTTTGAACTCTAGAAAAGCGTCCAGCATTTATGTCGTGCTTTTCAAAGAACAAAGAAACTTGCATCTTCTGAATTTCTTCGTGTAAATTTTTAAAAAGCTATAATTTACTCAGACAAAAGCTTATTCACACATGTAGTTAAAATCGATATAAATAAATTTGATTGCGGTCTTGTTGAAACAAAAGAATCTTTTTAAAACCTATTTCTGATTTAAGAAATTAATGGTTTCCTTATGTAAACAGATCGCAAACACGCACCCACATTTGTTACTGGAATTTACTGGATTAATTAGATCGGGTAAGTTGTCACAAAACATGAAAAAAATAAAAAAATACAATTAAGGCTATATACTTTATCAATGCACCTACATGTAAATTGCTGTAGTAAATTAATATGATCAGCTGGAGTAATATGATTAAGAAAGTTTCCACTAGCTGGGCTGAGTGTGTGCATAGATCTGACAGGAACAGAGTGTTGGCTGAGCGCCAGCCGATGTAGCTAGCTCACTTCCGACGATACTTCCCCATATTTCTTTCAAACCGTAGTCGAGTAACCGCTCCAATGATTTGAGAAAATAAACTTCAGCTCTGATTTGAATGAGTGGAACATCATTAGCTACTGTTAATGTATTGTAATATTTATGGTAGGCTATGTTTTATCATGAGCCCCTTATATTCTACGACGCTGATTGGATGTTGGATTTATATCTTTATTTTATTGAATACATACTCAATTAAGGCTATTATGTGTGTAATATGCGAATCTTCTTAAATTATTATAAAGACATGTTTTTTTATTTAGGAGACCGGGAATCACCCCCAATGATTACTCTGGAACTACTGCACCGATTATAAGAAATATTTAATACATTACTATAAACTATCCCTGAGTAACAAAACTGTGACACCATCAAAATTAAGCTCCAATAACGTTAATAAGGTTCTTTATCTTTAATCTTAATACATTGAAAATCATAGGAGAAAATCTGTCATTTTTGATGGTAAATTCATGAAAACTTTGTTTACTAGCCCCCTTACTCATAAAGCGTTATTTAAGTAATATACTGTTTAAATGGTCACGTAAATAATGTCACTCGACTGGGGAAGTACCTCCACCTTACAGAATACCGCAGCCAAATAACTTTATGTTGTGTAAAGTTGTGTTCCTGCGCGTGAGTAAGTTGGCCAGAGCTCATAGGGGAGGGGGGAAGGTCGGTAACGCGTGAGCGATGCTTCGTGTATTGCAAGCGCCCATATGGCTACGGTAACCGCTTTCCCTCAGGCGGACCGTATGCTTCCTACCGAATTAGTCGTATATAAAAAAAAATCGGATTATAACCATTATTTTTCTGTTGGCTTACATTTACTTCAACTTAAGGAACAGCGCAAGTTTTACCAAAATCGGCTCGGTAGTTTTCAAGATATGGAGTAATACGTGTGACCGAGTCTAGTGGCTTGGCTTATCAATACGATACTACATACGAGCTATGGGTGTGGTGTCAATCAAAGGTAAAACATCTCAAAACCTTGGTCAATTTAGTTTTTTTTATACAACTAAGTCGGTAAACAAGCATATGCCCGCCTGTTGGTAAGCGGTTACCGCAGCCAATTCTAGTGCATACTAAAAATTACGAAATAAAAAGGTAAGAAATAAACGGTTTCAAAATACAGGAAGGAATTAATAAACAATAACGATATTGAACACGATACACACTTTCAGTATGATTATTATTTCTGTGTCTTAATTTTTTTTGTTATAAAATTTGCCCATTTCGGAATCTGATACTCTTCTTTGTACTTCTCTTCTTTACATTCGGAGCTTTGACGCATCAATTTATAAGTTCGATCAATTTGATTATGTAGTATCCAACTAATATGGCGCGTCGTGATTCTTCTTTAGCAAAGAAAAGAAAGTATGGACCCGAAGATTAACGAAAGAATGCTTAAAACTTACAATCAACTTTAGATCACTACTATAAGGTTCATAATACACTGCAGCTGTTAGTTCCGTCTCACTTGCAAGTCACGCCCCTCTGCACGGCCGCGCTAACATGGCGGTAGCTGCCGACCAATAGCGTTTCCCGCGCTTTGAAAATGTATCTTCTACGCAGGTACATAGGTAAGCCATATTAGTTGGTTACTACTTGCATGTACCTACTATGTTCGATAAAAGCTAAAATTCTCGAAGTGTGTGTGTAATACACGATAGTAATTAGAACCACCAGCTAAGTAAAATAAAGCAGCTCCGTCGCTCTTAACGTTCATAAGTGTCTTACCAGGGCCTAAACTGAATAAATGACTTTTTGATTTTGATTTTGAAAGAAAATTAAACATTATACTAATCGACTTACATTTCCGTTTACTTCCGTGTTTCTTTGTTATTAGTATTTGCGTGCCTTTTAAAACCACAAAAAGCTACGACCACACTTGGAGAAATAAACCGTGAGTGACGGTGACTGGCAAGTAACTAACCCTTATCAGTGTATATACGAGGGTGGCCTGAGCACAATGTTAATAGGTCGATAGAATAAATGCGGCGCCGTGTGACGCCACTTTAACGCAATCACCTGATATCGTACCTGATATCAACCTGAATCACCTGAAGTGCTTGCTATGTTTCTCGATTAGCCGTTCTTAATAGATCGACAATGATAAGCAATCACCGGTGTGGACGGTATCCGGATGGGTGACCGCCTAGTGGTATTTCAGCTCGAGCGTTATTTCGTGCTTCGGAGGGCACGTAAAGTTGGTTCCGGCTATCATTTAATTCTGATAATCTTAAAGCTAGTTGGAGGCATCCTATGTGGGTTGAAAATTCCAACAGTAGGATGACCACTAACCTCCACCAATCCGCGTGGGGATTCGTAGTGGATTATCTGCCCATTCCCTTTAACCTTCATTTCGTGAAAGGAGGCTCGTGCCCATCAGTGGGACATTATCAGCTGATGATGATGATATGATATCGATCATACCTCTTACCTGACATTTTTATGGCGCGATTACATCTCGCTTTCAACTGAAACATTGGTATAAGGTCGGGTATGAAGATGTGTATGGACTTGCTATCTAGGGATATTATGGAGCTCTGTAACCGTAACCGAAACTATCGGATATCCAAATATGCAAAACCGTAACCGAATCTGATATCATAATTTCGGATAGGGCCGTCAAAGTTAAATCGTTACCTTTTTGTATTTTTGTATCCTTTTACAATTCCTTAAAAATCTAATATTCTTTTAAAAAACTAATATCCGTAACTGAAGCTATCGGATAATCAAATAATTTCGTATCCGTAACCGTATGTAAATCCGATATAATATTATTCAATCGATCCTTCAATATATTTAATATATTAATTATATATATTTTTATTCAATATATTCAGATCCGAAATATCATATGCCTAACATCCGATTTCTTCTAACGATTCCGTGGTAACTTCAGTAGCTTTGACATTCATAAGGCCTAAACTGAATAAATGGCTTTGGCTTTGATTCGAATCTTCAGAATCTTCATAGTGATTACACTGGTTATACTATCGATATGTAATAATGCAAGCGCTGTTCGAGCGAACACTGAAATAAATTGCAAGAAGATACCACTAAGTGTGAGCTTGTTTAAATATGCACATCCAAATTGATTACTGTTTACCTTTCCAATAAATAAACTGGAATATTTGTGAAAGTATTATTTTTAGATTTGTTAATTTTGAAGGTGCCAAAATAAATTCTTTTACCAAGTTTATGGAAGAATACATTTTTTTTTATTTAGATGTCGTATCTTACGAGTTTCTTAGCTATGATTAAATCTAAATATAGTGTAAATTGATGGTACAAAATGTTTGACGATTTATAAACCGGTATGAAGTGAATAAACAAACTATTAGCATTTAGATTTAAAATTCAATCTCAAAGTGAGCGAAGTGATTCACTGGTAATAAAATTATATTTAGATTTCTGAACTGAATAATATTTACGAAATCAATATTAACTTATATGTTTACCTCCGGTCTGAAATTTTAAACTTCCAGCATTGCACTACATCTGAAATAATATAATTTATTTAATTCATCTGAGAAATTTTGATTCATAGTTTAAATTAAGCATTAATGAGGAACTAATTCTGAGCTTGAATAAACTTACAAAAGCCTTTGCGTGTAGGCATGCGTAACTTAACATTAAAACAATAGCTCACATAATTAACGTTTACGTTAAGAATGTTGTTAATTAGAATTATAACCAAACTTCAAGAAACAATAAACTGTTTTAGTGCATAAACACCGCCGATTCTAACGAGCATTAGCTCATTTGCGTGGAAAACGAGATAATTGTGATGTCTACACAATAAATGTTACTAATTTGAGTTAGTAGTCGTCACGTCGTGACCGAGACGATAAATCTTCATTAACGACTCACATCCGTTCGGTCGTGTGGATCGAACGTGTTCGCGTTTCAATGCTTTGTTCTATGAAGCGGCAAAGAATCGGTAAATTGCGAGACATAGCACGGACTATGTGAACCTGCAACATCTTCCAATAAAAATAAATATGTGTATTCGTCAGGTTGAGTCACATATTTTGAGTATTTATGATTGAAACTAGCTACCAAAATATATTCCAACAGATCGCTTCTGTCCGCAGGCGCAGGCACCAGGTGTAACTGTAGCGACACGCTATATTTTTAGCATATATTTTTCACGTAGGTCAGCTTTTGTTACCACGAGAACGTCGAGAACGTTTTAGTGAAATTAGAGACACATTTGCTTTCAATTGTAAAACATCTGTTTGTAATATATGTAGATATAATGTGGGCAAAATGTCAGGATTCTTGGAAAACATGAAATATTCCCATTTTACATATTCACAAACATCGGTCCTCATGAATTGGTAATGTATGTGATCTATGTGTACATCAACATATGTCCAAAAGTCCAATGATAGAGTAACGATTGAGTGAGGTTGATTTGAATTTCTGTGTAAAAGGGACATTGCGACCGTACATTCGCTACTCCAGTACGGGGCGGAACTATGGGGGTGTGCAGCCGATAGGTTGCGTGCCTTCCGGATGCAGAAACGCGCCGTGAGGGCGATCGCAAGGGTGTCGCGGATGACGTCGGCTAAGTCATATTTTATATCCTTAGGGATACTTACGTTGCCCTCTTTAGTGATCCTCCAGGTAGCGCTATTTGTGAGGCAAAACCAGTCACAATTTAAAACTCGAGGTAACCATCACGCCCGAGACTACAATACTCGTGGTGCCGGGAAACTTGCTACCGTACCCCACAGACTTGCCAGATCGGGCAAACTAACACATGTTCTGGGACCGGCCATTTACAACAAAATACCTGAAAACATAATTGCCACCCCCAGCCTATTATCTTTTAAGAAAAACTTTAAATTATGGCTCGTCGAGAAGGCGTTCTATACCGTTGAGGAATTCATTTCCTGTTAAAATTTATTTTTTATATTCTTGTTTTTATACAATTGATAATTATTCTATTTTACACAATTGAATGTAATATTGTTGACCTGTAATATTGTTATTATTAAATATATGAGTATTGAGTATTGAGTATTGAGTATAAAAAGGTATTAAATCTGGATAAACTGAAAATTAAAACGGTCAGAAATAAATGAAACTAATATTCATGTGTATGTTTTCAATACGACAAAAAATGAGATAACAATCTATGGAAGGAACTAAAATCAATAACAACAATAATAAAGTATTGCCAACGTGCGTGGCTACTACGACTATTTGTCATACGTAAAGAGTGTATATACCTTCTACATTTTTTAACACATGCAATTAGAATATCAGCAAAATGAAATCTCCGTCGCGCTACATTGATTATAAAAGGCATAGCGGTCGTAGCCATATTCGTAGCAGAGTCACTCTAGGACCCTTCGTAGCACCATCGTAGCCGTAAGCTCTACGCTACGCTAACTGTAGAACCGCTACACATAGCATACTAAATTCTTATACGTCGTCAAAATGTACGATATATTGAGTAGATTTTTCATCAACACAATGTATGTTACTCTCGCCTATTTTTGTGTATAATATGTCAGATTTTTATATCATTTTGTTCGTCGTTTGTATTAATTCATAATATAATGCTGTTTCGTTCTCTCATCAAAATTTGGTCGATTATATGTCGTTTTTAAAAGACCGCTAATTTTATATGCTGTGGGCATCTGGGACTTACTTATCTTCAGCGTCAACTAACTTATTAGGGTGAATGCCTTAGTGTGAGCCTAAGGCTGTTTCAACGACGGGCGCATAGAAATCACCGAATAAGTCCATAACCACAAAGCAGTTAGTACTCGCCGTACGCCGCCGTTCTGGCACTATGGCCTAGGCCTAATTCTATATAGGTATAGTATTTATATAGTGTATATGTATATGCACGAACTTGGCAGAATTATTTATTATATTCTAAATTGGGAACAAAAAACTGTATAAATTACTTTTCAGACGCCGTGTTGTTGTTAACAAAATAAACATAAGCAATATGAGGTTTACTCGCAGCAAAACCGTATTTTTTTCATATATGACTTGCTTTCTTTAACTTTCTATACAAACTATTATTAAAAACCATTTGTAATGTATAGAAACTCACAGTAATAGTATTATATATACTACTGGGTATACAAGGCATCCTTTCAAACTAAACTTTCAACAGACTACTCATTGCGGCTCATCAAACCCCATGACACCTAATTAACGATTGGCTTTAGTGTGCGCGCTTTCATTAGTCCTTAGCACGATGTTGATAATAGGGCTGCCTGATACAAGGGAAATTTCGTTCTTCAAGTGTAATGGGTTTTATGAAAAGATGTAATACACTCTATTTTATTGTACCTAATATAAGAATACTTTGACTACATTCATTTGAATAAAAAATAAGTAACAACTACACTGGTACGAGATAACTACTATAGTCTGCAGGCCCTCTTTTCCACTGGGCTATCTGGGCAAGTGCTCAGAGCCCCGCGATCGACGGGGCCCCCCTAGTTCCTGCCAGATCACCAGCAGATAACGGATATTACCGATAAATATATTTAAGTGCTCAAAGACATAGACTTTGAAGAAGAGATTGACGATTTTGCTCATCGCTAAGCTAGAAGAGTACCTCTTCAATCAACATGATTTTGCATATAGTTAATGGTAAAGAGTTGTTTTAATAGTTCGATAAATCTTGAATGTTAGGTACTGATCTCGCCTAAAAAAATTGTTCTCTGTTCTAGCTCCAATAGGTTAAAGACAGCCCTGATAGTCTATCAACTAACATCAAAATGTAACAATGGGATAGTAATCAATGTATAATTGAAGGGGTAAGCAATGTGGAAATAACAATTCTGAATCTATTAGTAGAAGATCGTTTAGAATCAAATCATCATTAAATGTTATAAAATATACATTATTCCAAATAGTTCCAAGGTGTGACAAGATAAACATGTCATAATAAAAACTTACTTCAATGAGTTTCTCCAGCGTTCATATTTATATATTTCTTATATAAAATTAGAAGACATTCACACTGACCGCCGTAAAACAGGTTATAAATATTTACGACTGTCAAGGTTAGCTCTATTAGTGTCGGATTAACCGTGAGCGGGTTAATTCTGTATAAGTGAACGGAACCGGGAGCCACTTCGTTCATGTTCTCGGAAAATACGCAGTTTGATCGTAGTACGCGGATTAGGTAAAGCAGTAACTCACGTTCATATAAACGCTGAGATTCGATTGCGCGTACGCAGGCGCTGCCACGCGTACACGGCCTCAAAATACAAATCATGACAGCTTATTAAACTGAATACTCAAGTATTATTAATATCAAAAAGGTTAGACTACTTCGTGGTTAAAATCACTTATTCACTCCTAAAGATCTATTGATAACCATAATACAGAAATTATCACAAACATGTCAATAGTCGAGTTACTACTCTGACATAACTATTGTATACTGTGAGTTTACCGAATGCTTACTACAGGATGCCGGTGTTGTATTAACAAAGCGGCGATCGCTCTTCTTTGATCTTAAGAGCAAGTGCAGTGCACTAAGGTATGCTCCGGTATTACCAGGCACTGAGTCAAAAGAGACGAGCATTGTTGACATGATATTAGATTTTTTTATGTGGAAACAAGACATTTATTACTCGGTTGCGCAACTAAGAAACTTATTTCAGCTCATTTAATTTTATCAGTATTTCTGGTTTGTTTGCCGGATAAAATAGTTCGCTCAATTAGATTTAGTTAATCACATAATAGTCTATAATAAATGCGGTTTCTATCCTATTAATGAAACGGCTGATAGTGCTGATTCTATTTATTAGCAAACAGCGCACAACTCTATCGAATTTAAAAAGATAAATGAATGATACTGTTGGATTTCTGACGCAATCAATCATTTTGTATTCCAGTGTAGGTAAATATAATAAAATTTTACGGATGTTTGACTTGTATTTCAAGGATAATAAATCAGTTCATGTGAGATCTTACCGGATATACATTCATAAAGTAAATAATCAACAACTCACATAAATAAATTGGCAGGAACTTTACATCAATGTCAATGAACGTAATCAGGCGTTAAAACATCAGTTCTAAAAATGTTTAAAGAGAAAAATCTTTTTAACAAATGTGTGTTTGTATTTTCTAAAGTCATTAGGTACTAACAACTATTGACTGCGTAATGCTTTACATTATATCTGTATCTAGTACCTAGATCAAAGTACTTAACTGAAATAATCAGTGATTGTAGCAAAGTTGAAAAATGTGTACCAGACTTACATGACGTAGCATCCAGATAAAATAGGTATAAATTACGTTTCTGGCTAAACATAATGTGTGTCGATTGTTTTGATCTTGTGTAAACGAACTTAGTCGAACGTGTGTCCATTGCACGCACGTACATTACATCCCCATTATAGCTTGCCTACAGAGTTTAGATGAAGGAAAGGGAAAAAACATTTTCCAAAATTAAATAGAACATAACAAGCAAATATTATGAATATCTTCTCGCCAAATATTCTCGGCAGCATATTGAACCCTGAGCGGAGCAAGGGACTCGTAGAGCGAATTGAGGGAGTTATGTAGAGTCCCGTGCGAGGGGTCAAGCCGCCCAAGATGAAGACAGGCTTTATCCTCGCGGTTTATACTCTACTTTTCATACCTCCTTCTGCGAGACAACCAAACACCGTCTTTTGATTCACATTCTTTACAATCGCGCCGTTTTTTCTTTTTTATGGTATGGTGGCCATAGATTTTCGAGTAAACTCCCTTTACAATACTCGTATCCAAGATTTGAACTTCATACATAGCACACTGTCATACATGTCGTGTCGTTGACGTTCTGACGCGACTCATAGCTCAAGCACAGTTTTACCAAAAGTGAGCTAATTAGCACAGCTTCAACGTGCCACTCGCGGAGCGCTTATAGCCTATCTACCTCTTTTACTTATAAATCATCGCCCGTATTTATACTCAGAGTTTTCATACGAATTTTAACGTTCCAAATTCAAATCACTATCCATTGGGACTTGGGTAACTGTAGTAGGGGAGCCCACGATGCTAAATGGGGATTTACTCGAGCGTCATAGACACCTATTGGGTTGCAAGATTAGATGAAAAGAAGAAAAAAATGTTATATAATGTATACCTTTTCATCGGTGGGGGGAGCGGCTATAGACTTCCAAATGAAAATTTGAAAATAAAAAAAAAAATAAAAAATGATCGAGCGCGTCAGATTTTCTAAGGGGGTGTTAAGTGAACCAAAAAAAAGCTCTCATCCAATAATCTGACGATTTCGATGTGACGCAAACTCGCGGCCATAATTATAATGTGTAAATAAAAATTCGCCCTTTTGAAATACTCAAGCGCGTCAGATTAAGATATATATGGTACATATGGTCCATCTTTATGTCCAAGACGTGCTGTCTCATAATCTGACGATTATATAGAGAGATTTGCCTAATCTGATTATATTTTTTTTATTTTTTAAATATAGGGCCTTATATATGGGGCTCATATTTGGTGGAGGTACTTAACCGGGTACAAGGTATCCCCCTGTATATTAATCTGCCGCGCTTGAGTAAATCCCGAAATTCCCGCTTGGGCTCCCCTACTACTGGGATATAATGCCTTGCTTTGCGTTGAGATTACATATGTTATGGGACAGTATTGAGCAGCGAGAGCACTAAACTGGTGTTATACAGCTCTTCTGTGACTAACTTCCGGAACTATCAATTATATGTAAAATCAATTGTCGGGAGGTAATGGACACGCCCTACATCGGCTGCTTGCCAATATGTCATAAATTGGTAGGATGGCTCGTAAACTTGGCCATTATTGACAGCCATTAAATTGGAGACTTTATGAGGCTCGGTGACGGCAGCCCGAATCCATAGGTCATGTGGTATAGGGCCCTTGCAATGCCTCATAAATTAGCACTATCCTATTTTTGTCTATTCCATATTATTAATATTCTTGAATTATGACCAAAGTTCAAAGAATAATATGATTCATGTAAATAAAGCTAAGCTTAGTGTATACATCATTATTCGTCATTACAAGCGAGAACTCTATGCACACAATTTAAACTTTCCTGGAAAAATTTTAGAGAAGCTGTTTCCGATTTTCATAAACATTACCACGTTATAATACTACTTTGGCTTGTAGAGTAGCGTTGCAATTAGGTTCCGGTACAACCGCAGGCAGTAGCAGCAGGCGACACTGTCGCCGCGACACTACTGGTTTCAATACCTTCCGTAGCTAGCGACATGTTGCACTGCATCACCTCCATTGAAATACATAGGAACAAAAGAGAAAGAGTATAGTGTCACGTCGCCAGTTTCATCTAATGCTGCTGCCTGCGGTCGGCTGCGAACCGGCATCGGCCACTGATGTTTTATTTCGGCCGGAAAACCGTAGACAACAAAATATCAATTTCAGTCTTTGAAGCTTTTATTTCTTCATTTTTAGTTATTTATGACCGGACGGCGCGTTAAAGTTATTTTATAGCCTATGAATATGTCTACATATTATAACAATTTATGGGAAAGTCGTACGTGGTAACCGCGAAAAATAATTACGAGAGCTGTGAATAAGGTATTTTTAGAACTTCAATCAACCAAAAAAAAACAGAAAGTAGGTAGATGTTAATTTGTTTATCAACAAAATTTCCTCCATTTGATTGATGGATGACAACAAGCAAGTTCAAGATCATTTCTATCAATCAATGAAGCCACTGCTCGCTACAACATCAATAAAACTGGATCGTTTTGCGAAATATGTAGAGCGATATACTTAAATTCGTTTACACTGTATTTGTGTTTACAAAAATGTGGCATTATTAGTATTGTATTACGAGGAAAGTTATCGAGATCAGTGCAGCTGTGCGCTTGTCGATCGACGTGCCAGATGAGTCGCGGTCGCATCCGACAGCTGCTTCGGCAAAAATATCTCCACTCGGCATATATTCGTAATAGCCACGTTGTATTGTATGTATAGCGCGGCGCACGTTTCTAATGCCGATACTAGTCGGCCAAGTAGATAGGTCAATGTCTTGAGCTAGATCCTGCGCGCTCGCCGCCCGCCCTCGCTGCCCGCGCGCTACTATCATTACCTGATGATGACATTGCATAAGTTTTGGAGTTTGTAAATATTTGCGGAATTTATTTGATGTTGATAATGAAGGAGTGAGAGAGACCCCCTCTTTATGTGCTCCGACAATTTTGCGATGCATTTAAAGTTTTACTTACTAGCGGATCATTCAAATGTTGTTTGTGAATACCTGAAATATTACAATCGTTTCATCTATTGCTAACATCGATCGATTGATGGATGATGGATTCATGTCAGTCAACGCAGCTAAATGACAGCTCCGCAGTATCCAGGTGTTATTTGCTCCATTTGTTGACATCAACTGTTTACCATTAAGATAATGAGTATGTTTTTATAAATGAGTTCTTGTTTGGAAGATGTACTAGGGATCACTCTCACTCAAATCGGAACTAGCATACGTAACTCATGACGGAATAGTTAATATTATCTGGACGCGTATGATATGCGGTAGTCCTGTATCAAGGCGAGAACGAAAATACTCGTCTTGACCTACGTAGTCGGCGCCACACACTGAATCTATGTTATTTGGAGACGAGAAACATGTCGTAATCGACCGTGTCGATGGCCTTTTTACACATTATAATGAACTAGCTACAAAATGACAGCAGTTTTAAACATAAATAATAATCTGCTTAGATGTACCTAATACATTCGAATGAATTAATGATTATTCTATAACTTATTAATTATTATATTTACCACAATAAAATAATACTAACTAGTAATATTATTCTGTGAAATAGGTTGCACAAAGTAGGAGGGGAATAATGACTGAATGAATAGCGTAATAGTCCATTGAAATATATTTTTTTTGTACTTAGCGTGCATTTGTTTGACGTGGTCTTTTACTGCTGGCCGCATAAATAAGCTTAGAGTCACTCAGCGAGCTATGGAACGAGCTATGCTTGGAATTTCTCTACGTGACAGGGTCCGTAATGAGGACATTCGTAGGAGAACGAAAACGACGGACATAGCTCGTAGAGTTAGTAAGCTGAAGTGGCAATGGGCAGGCCACATCGCTCGAAGAGCCGATAACCGATGGGGAAGAAAGGTTCTCGAGTGGCGACCACGTATTGGAAAGCGCCGAGCGGGACGACCTTCCACCAGGTGGAGCGACGACCTGGTCAGAGTCGCTGGGCGCCGCTGGATGGAAGCGGCCCAGAACCGTTCGAAGTGGAAATCAATGGGGGAGGCCTATGTTCAGCAGTGGACATCCATGGGCTGATATGATGTGCATTTGTTAGAGGACGTAATTTTATTTTTTAGATATCATTTGGGGGTAAGTTTAAAGTTAAATCCAAGTTTGTGGGGTCCCACGGCCGCCATCTTGAAAAAAGGGGTTCAAATGGTTTTTATGGTTTATCTGACGAACTATAGGTCTCATAAAAAAAACAACCTTATTGTTGCAAATAAGATTATTTACAACTTTTGTTAAGTAACTTTTAGTCATCCAAAAATAAAAAAGTTATAAGCGAAAATCCATGAAAATTAAATTAAACTATTGTAAGATATAACTTTTTTCTAATCATTTTACAAAAAAATACATCAGACCATTTTTTGTTAAACCCCACAAACTTGGATTTAACTTTAAACTGAGCCCCCCTTGATATCTAAAAATTAAATTGCGTCCTCTGACAAATGTAACTTTTCAACGCCGTAGAAAGGGAGATTTGATCGTCATTTGTTTAAATTTATTATGATTGCAGACTTCCTCACGCGTCGTGTAACTGCCATACATTCTATTGGTACTCAACAACTCAGGAGGTCAATAAAAAACTGTCGTTTCAAAAACTGTTGCAGTTTAATGCGGTTAACATAAACATAAATATGGATCAACAGTTCATTTATTAGCGTGTCTAATGGTAGGTACCTTTCTTTGCTGACAATTGATTAATATACAAATTTTGTGGTCTTATGTAGGGCAAGAGCCCCGATTCTGACCACTATAAGGATTTTTTTACCAAAAAAAAATTCGCCTTTAATTAAAAAATGAGTATCGTGTTGATTAGTTATATTCATAAAGCATTTTATCTGGGGGCACGGAAGTGCCCCCCGCCAAGACAGCCAAGCGAAGCGAAAGGGCACTACCTACCTTTTCTCGAAGCGCTTCGTTTGTGAAGTTGGGGCTTGTAGAGTAAGTGCATGTGGAGTTATAAGCTTGGCTCTACATGGGATCTGATAACTTTTTGACAGTACGAGCCATATGTCTTGGCGGCAACATTTTACATAAAAATGTTTTTGGTGGGATTTATTTATCTTTTAGGTTTTGTAGATGTGTGTATCGAGAGAACAATATTTTATTTATTATGAATTTTTAAAGATGAACCCCCATATTAATTATCGCTTTTTAACTAAATCAGTGTAATAGTGTGCCCCGTCTCACTCTTTCGATCACCAAATGACAAGTGTCAGATAAAGACTTCGGTATTTTAGCTAATCAACGTTTGATAACTTTATTATGAATAAGGGGGTAAATGTGTAAAATCACTATTCATCCAGTTGTGGCAACCCATTTCCACCTTAGTTTCCAGGTAGAGGAATTCATTAACTGTCAACATAACATCAAAATCAAGTTCCTAGACATTCATCTAGTTGCTTCAATGAGAATCCAGGCAATAAATAAAAATTTGAGCAAGAATATTTATCGAATAATTACCAAGGGTCGCTAATGGTTTCTGTTAAGAAATTAACGGATATTATTATTTTTGATTTTACAGTGTCACAAAAAAGTTCCTATATACTTACGGCGCCACTACAATAGCTCGTTAAAAGTCATGATCATCAAATATTTTATTTACTATAGACCATAAACGAGTCAGGCTTCACGCCTTATTTATTGACTTTCAAAATTGCAAGTGGCCACAATCGAGGTACGAGGTACCAGGAGTACCTATACCCTATATGAAATAAATACTCTGAAACTAACCATCTGATCCCATACTAAGCAAATTTTATTGTATGGAAACCATATAAGGGTTCGTTCACACAAGTTAGGAATGGCCGCTGCACCATTACAAGCAAGGTAAATCTAACTTCCACGACCCCCCAGCTCTCCAACATTTCTAGAAATTCAAGGCACGTAAGGGTTCTGTGCAATCATCTATTTCTCTTCCAAGACTTAGATTTACGCGTGAATGTTAGCTGTGACATTTACGTTAATTCAATACATCACATCTCCTATATACAAAGGACATAATAGTACGCAGTGTTGTGCAAATATTAACTTAAACTTATTTGTTTTTAGTTACAGTCAGTTGTTTTAAATATCATATTTCCCTATTTACCTTCGGGTTACCACACCATCGATCATCGTGGTTCCGTCTAAGGCAAGATCATCTGCCACCCGACCGTGACGTCCCTGCACCTGCGTCGAATCCTGTCTTCACTTTCGTGCCACATAAAAAGACAATCAGGAGAATGCCGGACTTCACGAAGTAAAAATTAGACGGGCCGCACCCCGCGTGATATATTTTTAAATATATTATTTTTGTTGACAAAGGGCATTGTCATTTAAAAAATACCAACTTGCTCACTGGTTCCATTTCATATTCATATTGGTATGTACATTCAGAAAGGTCAAAATTTTAGTATCATGAAATAATACTGACGTAGAGTAACGTGACGGACCTTCATTTATAAGCATACCTATAAGCTTATATTTACTACATAATAATATTTAAATTGCTTCTTCTGACCGAAGCAATAATAATGAACGTACTAATAGTAGATCACGAGACTACATAGAACGTAATATTATTTATATCAGTAATCAAATGTTATCTGCTTCAATAGTAAGTGAATTTAAATGCGTTATAGTAACACGACATTAACTTCAAGGATTTGGCAACAGAAAGTAATGGAGTATAAAAAATTATAGATGTACTGCCATGAGTAAGCGTGTTGCCAGAAGCATGAGTACCCGAACGCTGGATATGTGACTCACTTAACCTATGTTCTGAAGATTTGGTAGATGTTAATATACCTAAACACAAACGAATGATGGCTCGCATGATTGTTTTGGTCGTGTCAATGCGTACCTAGTATTTGGATACAGAAGCGGAGTGGGTTGGGAGCGAGATGCGGGAGACAAGCGGGAAGAGCTCGCGAGCGTGCCAAAAAGCACTCGTCGATCTAAATCTGGCGCGACACGTCACGCGTTAGTCGTGCGAACTGTCACGCGTCACCGCGTACATTTACCCGATCATTTCATAATTACTATTATCCCTGTCCTATGTCTTTGTGACAATGTGGTTTATGATAGTAAACATCATAATATGTGTATTTTGCCTATATTTAAGAGAGGTAGAGCATAGCGTTTATTCGCTCAAAGAGCAGCTCGACTGGAGAAGTACCTCCACCTTACAGAATACCGCAGCCAAATAACTTTGTGTAAAGTTGTGTTCCTGCGCGTGAGTAAGGTCGCCAGAGCTCATAGGGGAGGGGGGAAAGGTCGGTAACGCGTGAGCGATGCTTCGTGTGTTGCAAGCGTCCATATGGCTACGGTAACTGCTTACCATCAGGCGGGCCGTATGCTTGTTTACCAACTTAGTCGTATAAAAGCCTCAAGGAAGCGTCCTGGGGCCGTTGCTTTTCTTAATCTATATAAACGATCTTCCAGATGTGACTACAAATAAATGTACCCTTTTTGCTGATGACATATCTTTAATTATAAGTTGTAACAAAAATAAAATTAATAATTATGAAAATGACATAAATAATAATATTAAATTAATTTCCAATTGGCTTAGTAATAATAATTTAAATTTAAATTTGACAAAAACACATTTTATACAATTCAGTAATTATGGATCTAATATCGCTAAACTAAACATTAATTATAATGGACAAGATATAATGGAAACGGACCAAACAAAGTTTTTGGGTCTATTTATTGATAGGCACCTAAATTGGAAGACGCATATAGACTACGTCTGTAAAAAAATTAATAAATTCATTTACGTTTTAAACAGATTAAGACAGACATCCGCTCGTTCTACTATCTTAGCAACGTACCATGGTCACATAGCATCTACACTAAAATATGGCTTGTTAATTTGGGGAAATTCTCCGGATATACACAAAGCATTTATTGCACAAAAGAAATGCGTACGTGCAATATGTGGTGTGCCACCTCATGCATCATGCAGGCCCCTGTTCGATAGTCTGGGTATATTATCTCTTCCTTGTATGTACATACTTGAAGTTGCAATGTTTGTGAAATCGCATTTTAGTTATTTTAAAACAGCCCAGGAAATGTATCCAAGAAACACAAGATATCCCGATCGATTGGTCTTTGAAATTCCGCCTCAAATGGCTCTCTATCAAAAACAGTGTTTTGCAATGTGCATAAAAGTGTATAACGCGATACCAAATGATATTAAAACACTTTCACTGACACGTTTTAAAGGTAAATTGGTACAGTGGTTAAAAACTAAAATTTTCTATGACATCACTGAATTTTATAACTGTTAGACATAGGTATTTTTGTTATATATAATTGATTGATTTGTTTTGTTCTTTGACTAAATTATAATTGAAATGTAAATAGACATGTAGATTAATTTTAATCAATATCAATATAAATTTGTGAATGATAATTTAAATAGATAATGTTAATTGAATTTATTAAAATGTGTATTTGCATGCTTATGAAAAGCTAAATGTGCAGAATCTATTGTATAAATATAAGACCTTAATGTAAACCACGTTTAAAGCAAATAAATAATATTCTATTCTATTCTATTCTAAAAAATAAAAAAATAAAAATTAGATGTGTGCGAATACGAAAGAAAAACGGAGAAGGATTGCTCTTAGTTATCGTTCAATTGGTTCGCATACTTTAGCAAAAACATTTTTTACCATTAAAACAATACCTTCATTTGAATTACCTTCTGAATCGAATTCTGAATAATCAAAGCATGATAAAATATGTAGGGCTTTGTTATTACAATATTTGATGACGTGAGTGAGTCATTGTATATTTGGTGTGCCGGTGGCGTTGGCGGTGCGGTGCCGGTGCCGGTGCCCTGTATCGATCCACATTCCGAGACGACATGTAGTCTTGTCTATTCATACAATATATATTCCATGTCAATGGCGCCGTAAAGGGACAGATAAACAACGCCATAATTGCTGTCATTAGTACGCTATAATAGCTACTGACTCTAAATTTGGTTAAATTTAATGGGCTACAAAATTTATTCTATGCCTCTGACGATTCCGTGTACACAATCGCGTTAGAATTAGCCAATATAAAATTTGGTGAACTCTGAGTGCTTTCTCTAAAATATTAGTAAATTGAAGTAGGTAATAACTGTACGTTAATAGGGGTGTATCATCAGGATGGTCCAGACTAATTACTGGAGTCAATTTAGAAGCTCGCAATATGAAGCTTCTATAATTTGTACTCGATCGTTATTCATTATTTTCCAATTATCGCTGTGCAGAATATAATAGCCTTGTCCCTGAGCTTCTCTATGTACTTAATTGTAGTCCCATTTGTTGTATGATACGCTATCCTAACTTATACTCGTAAATGCGAATGTGAGTTTATTTGTTTGTTACACTGTCACGCCTTAACTAATCAACCGATCACGATAAAATTTGGTCCGCCGATAGCCTATGTTCTATGTATGGAGAAGAACCCGACGCTGTAGGACGAAAATCTACATCGACATTCATTACATTGATATTCTGGCGGAAATGGATGTGAAGGTCTATGACCGGATTCGCATCGTCCGCCAGAGCAGAGGCGACTTAGAGGAGGTAATCAAACGGCATCTTATTATCTTTAGCCTCCCTTTTGTGAGACCGTTATGGTCCAGAAGGAGGCCGCTGAACGGGATCGGGAAAGGGCCGATTCCACCCGGAGATGACGCCGCCGAGGCGCGGCACTGTAGCTCGGGCTTCGAATAACAGCTACGTTGTTCCCCTGCCTGTCGTAAAAGACGACTAAACAGGGCCTTTGGGGTCGTGGGCAATCAGGGCGGGGGCTCTGTGTACCCAGAAGCGACCCAAGTAGGACGATGGGACGATGAGCCCATGACTCATCGTGCGATAGCACAGCAAGGTTGCTGGGGGGAGGTATCACACTTCCCCCGGAAGAGCTATCTAAGCACGGCGTGTGAAGGGGTCAGCAGGTACGCGTTCCACACGAGAGCCCGCCCCGCCCTCTACAGCGCAGATGGCGACCACCGTGGGGTTTTAGCCGGTACAAGTCTGGCATAACCTGGCCGATACCCCCGGGGTGGTCGGATATTCTATGAGGATTTCCCAACGTAAAAAAAAAAAATGGTGTGGAGAAGAACATAGGCTACTTTTTATCCCGGGAACGCGGGTGAAACGGCGGAGGACTGCTAGTATTACATATACTATCGTTTTTGTAGTTGATTGTTTGGTAAAAAAGGTTATTAGCCGTCGCAGCCAGGTATAAAAGGCGCGCCTGCTGGCTTCGCTGAAAGCTTGGTATTAAAATGGTTTATTCATGCACACGTGCTCTGAATTCAATTATTGGAAGCTCAGCACAGCCACTATGGGTGGAGGCTACACTAACTGGAACGGTGGACGCGCCTTGAAAGGTGAGCGGCGGTGCATGACTGTCCGCTACGAACTGGATGTGCTTTACAGGTCGTAGAGCTTTTCATCAACGATATTGCTATGTAAACTGTTTTCAAACGTGTGCTCGTAATTGTGTAAGGTTTTATAGGAATTATAATAAATTATTGATTTTATACGGTATAGGATGCAATTTGATTATTACCAATACGGATTATTTAAATACAAAATTATCTTTAAAAGTTTCACTTCTAAATAAAAATATTGTATTTTTTTACAAAAAAATACAGTTTTTACAACTTTATTCTAACTTAAGCCACTTACTCAACCACAATGATAAACTTCACAAAAATAGGCAAACATTAGCTAAATAACTTCCGGTGTTAAAGCATACAATGAGCATTATATTAGTAAAACTTAAAAAGATAATCACTTGGTAATATAACAACTTTTACATAAAAAAAATGCAAAGCTGAACTGTTTGTTGTTTGATTTCTTCACTCACTTAGGTTAAATATATAGCCACGCGTCATGTGTAACGTTCCCACACTTTACTAAAATATAAATCAAGGAAAAATGGGTCACGAGACAAATAGCAAGTCATTCTTTGTTATGATATTTACACAACTTATAGAAAACAAACGGATATCGTAGTATTATGAGCTCTCTGTAGAGTTAGAATAAGAACGATGATAGCGTGTATACGGATGACAGATAACTTTGTTGGGTAACTGGTTACAGTGGTAAGTCGATAATAAAAGTTCGCAAAGAAGCTTTAGCTATTTACTAGTGGCGGCGCGGCGCCTCGCCTGCCAGGCTCACGACGACGTAAGATCAATACGGAGGCTGTCTCTACATTCGCCCCGGGCGAGCCTCACAAGTTTTATCGTTGCATTTCCTTCTACATTACCTACTTAACCAAGTTAGAAGAAAGTTAAAGCAGCGGTATGTGAGTTACTTACTCGATATAAGACTTAAATCCCCTCGTAGATGTTTTATGTAAGTTGATGTTCGTCCCGCCTCATCAATGTCGAGAGAGACGGCAGCCTGTAGACTGAGTGGCGCCTCGAGTAATAGCTAACTCGGATATAGTAAGGGCGTCAGGTGACCCATATTTTATTGTAAATATATGTATGGAGGGGGCACTTTAATACGTTGGCTAGCCATTCGCCAGACATAGGCGTAATAAATATGAATAAATGAATAATCTATAAATACAGTTACAAGATAAATTCATAAATATTTACATTTTATTCTCGTCAAGTAATACTATTGAGCTAAGTTAAGGGATACTCAAATTAATGGATATATTTTTGTCATTCAAACTTGAAATACCTTGACCTTTACGTTTTATTTTAAAGAGCAGTCCAAGCACGAAATGTTATTTCGCGATGCTACAGGTCTACGTCGTACTAGCTACAGAAGTGGACAAGTAATGGTAAAATTATCTGATTTAAAAATACCTTACCCAACGGTTATTTGCCATAAAAAGAGGTAACACTGCCGGCATTCTGAGCACGCCACCACTTAACAACGATCTAGATCAGTTGGCTTAGGTACATAGGTATATATTATGTAATTTATGTACGTTTATAGTTATAGTATAGTTGTTTAGAGTTTCTTGCCAAAATCAATTGTAACTTTCGTAAGTCCCTTATTAGGACCTATATTGAATAAACAATTTTTGAATTTTGAATTTAAATGTATAGATTAATTGGAAACTATACAAATAAATTATATCGGTCTGGGGATACCTCTGAGCATTTATAGACTTATGCCTGGTATTAAGAAAGGTGGAATATTTGTTTACTGTGATCGAGAGGAAGTATGACACTATATTGGTAATAAAATGATGCTATAGGTTGTATATCTTTTTTAGTGTTAATTATTTGAAAAAAAAAGCCAAACATAGTCAGATTGTCCAATAAATATTTAAAAAATGTAACCTTGCTGAGTTTCTTGCCGGATTCTTCCCAGTTGAAGGCCGAGTTCCGAACCGGTGGTAACTTCAGTAAATGTGACCTTCATAAGTGCCTTTCTGGGGCCTAAATTGAATAAATGGCTTTGACTTTGACTTAACGGCTAGCTACAGTTTTTTTGGTTGCTATTCATTAGCGAGCACCATGGTAACAGACAACAAATTCAACCCTATTGAAAAGTATTGCGGGAACCACGGTGGAAAGCTAGTTAATAATCCTTACCTACTATAAAGCAAAGTCGCCCCAGCCGCCGTGTCTGTATGTCTCTCTGAACGCGATAAGCACAAAAACTACTGAACGGATTTTCATACGTTATCAATCACCAATGGACGGAGTCATTCATGAGAAAGATTTAAATGTATAATTCATTAAGGCTTTGTATAAATTGGCTGAAATACGACGTGATTGTTGAAGATGTCGAAAAAAAAAACAATGGTTAAATATACTCTAATTCCCGTGCGAAGCCGGGGCGGATCACATTATTCAATAATATTTTATGGTGCAATATTACCTAATAGTACATGAACGATACATCGTAGGTTGAATGAATGGAGCGCGTTTTGTTGCTAAGTGCAGTGAATGGCGTGTTTATTATTAGATCAGGGTCGATCCGGCCGAAGCTTGATAAGCTCGAGCTAGGGTCGCAGGGCGCGCCACGCGATCCGCTCATCGATTTCACCCTGCTCCCACCGAATACTTTCTCAATGCTCTCACAACAAATTGTACCTTGTTTACTGTTTTTTCTTTACATTAGTAACTTTATATTAAATGGTTAATACAATTTCGTACCTAGTAAATACTTGTGGATATGTGGAAACAATTGTACTTCGATGAACTGTACCAATTTATTTTTTTCGTAATTTTTTGTTATAAGACACGCGTTTCGTCGGTAAGCTAACGGGTTTAAGAATGACTTATATTTTAATACCATTTTAGTAACACCATATTATTAATACCGCATCTCATAATGATAAACATTTCGACAAATAACAAAAATTCTTACAACCTTTTCAGGTTTAGACAAAGCACTTACTGAATATTAAGTGCGCAATTAATCAGTATTAAATTAAATGATTTATAAATACATAAAATGGAAGGAATACATTTTTAATGACAGTGTATAGTTATTTTTGCACATGTTCCTATCTAGGAAATTTAGTATACAAAATAGAAAAGTAATACATTCGTGTAGGTATGTATTATAACAACATTATACTTGTTTCAAATCAAATTTTGTTTTACAACGTTCACAGATAACAAATATATTTTGTATTCGTATGTGTTAATCCTTGAGACAGCTTTGCAACTATACAGCTAATTACTTAAACGTGGTTCAATGACCGGGGATTGTTTTGGCGTATAATGCTATCTCGATAGGTTTACAATGTTGGTAGGTATAGTTTATTGTAATATTTAGGTAGGTACTAGTAACTGCAAGATTTTTATAAAAGGAAAACACTATGCACAATTATATTTTTGAATGATCAATCTAAACGAAAGCTAAGGAAACGTCTACGATAAGTCTGTTCTACGCCACCCGTAGCTACTACGAAAGTGTGCTACGAAAGGGTGATCTATCGTTAGATATTGTTGGTTGTGTTTATAGTAAATGAATTTGAAATGTATCGAATATATTGTTTTTTGGAATTTGCAATACACTAATAACAACTTCAAAGGGAAGTCTTTATTAGTAAGATATTATT
>OX596256.1:6383681-6549858 GCA_951394255.1 Polyploca ridens | reverse complement strand
AATCCAGAAGTTATGCCTATTGAAAGAACTCATGATCAACGACGTGAACGCTCTGCTGTGGTTTTGCGTAGAACGAAGTCTGAATTACGGATTTAGATCCGAGGTAGGTAGTGCGAACCCGCTTTTATTGTATCTAATTTGTATCTACTAGTACTTCGTGTAATTCATACATATTTTACATTTTATAAAACATACAAAATACTTACAGCTCTAGGCCCGTAACACCTAGAGATCGGACGGAATCTCTCCCTGCCAGCAGTCGTGTCGGCGATGCTGAGCGGGGATACAGCGTGGAGAGCCGTAGCCTCTTTCTGTGAGACCGTAATGGTCCAGAAGGAGGCTGCTGAGCGGGATCGGGAGAGGGCCGATCCCACCCGGAGGCGAAGCCCCCGGGCACAAACGTGTCTTGTCGCGGCCCCCCTGCCCTGTAGCTCGGGCTTAGAATAACAGCTACGGTGTTCCCCTGCCTGTCGTAAAAGGCGACTAAACGGGGCCTTTGGGGTCGTGGGCAATCAGAGCGGGGGCTCTGTTCACCCAGAAACGACCCCAAGGAGGACGATGGGTCGACGTGGTCACGACTCATCGTGCGATAGCACAGCGAGGGTGCTGGGGGGAGGTGTCAGACTTCCCCTGGGACGAGCCATCAAAGCGCCGCGCTTGGAGGGGTGAGCAGGTACGCGTTCAATACGAGAGCCCGCCCCCCTCTCTACAGCGCAGATGGTGACCACCGTGGGGTTTTAGCCGGTACAAGTCCGGCATAACCTGGCTGTTTCCCCCGGGACGGTCGGGTATCCTATGAGGATTTCCCCAAACAAAAAAAAAAAAAAAAAAGGCCCGTAACACCTATCGCGATCGTACTTACCTAGGTAGGTAGATGTCAGATGATGACTATAAAAAAAAAACATATAATCAGGTTTCTTTATCAAAATTTATTGTAATATGTTTATACATAATAATATACTTAAGATTTGAATTAAAATTACTTACTGGGCGAATGTTTTAAAATGTCGATAAATTAAACATAGGTAGGACCTAGTTTTTTTTAAATGAAAAGGTTCAGGCCAATATCTTGAATGTTGGACTTGAACAATTCAATACAACAATATTGTATCCTAACAACAGACCAGCAATATTTGTTTTAATAACTAATAGCTCTTATATTTACTCATTTTATTTAGCTTCATTATTATAATAATTAAATAAAAACATGATAGTAATAAAACTACTAAAATCACAACAATAACATACAATATGATCCTATTCAAAGGCAACCTACCTATCTTCTATCTAAATGTATACCTACCTACTATAGGTACTTATTATAAACTTTGGAACTTGAGGAATTTCTTATATTACTACAATAGTATCTACCTCAAATTATTAATAAAGGGAGCTTAGTTAGGCCAATAGACGGATAGATCATCGCTGCGTCTTGGCAAATGTAGTGTGGGATGGATGGCCTATGCATATACCTTGAAAAAATCTGGATCTGGTTCTGACTCTGGATGCAAGTGGTGTTCGTAAGGAAAGGCGTTTTGAGACAGGCCTATGTACAGCAGTAACCTGAAGAATGTTGATGATAATGGTGAGATCGTCACCAATTAATACATATTTCCACTGCAGGGATATATCTAAGGGTATCTTACCACGCGGGTTCCATCCATTGTGGATCGGCGGTTTTCACCCTCTGAATTTATATTCTCGAGTATGCTGTTTCCTCACAATTGTTTGTCTTTACCGGAAGGCCTCTGTGTAATTGTGAAGATAAAAAAATATTATAATAGAATACGTACATTAATTATTCGTAATGTGATCATAAGGTATCCTGCTGTGATCATTTCAATGATAGTGTCATACCGGCCAAAGAGAGCCTAGATAGTTAACCTACGGTAGCTACGTCCTAGTACTAATGTCACAATATAACGATTATGATACAGCTGATGATTACATTTCTAATACATCTGTGCTCTTTAACTGAAAATGTAATGTAAATCATTCATCATCATTCGCTTTTTCTCAAAATAATTGTATTACGGTATGGAGTTGCAAATTTCGTTTAGCAAAGTACATAAGAGCATCTTCCTTTAAATGAAGAAACTAAAAAAGTTACAGTTCTGTTATTAGTAAAAATAATAAATTATAACTAAACCAACACAATACGTTTACCTACTTGGCTCTAGATTAAACGCACGTGCGCGTCAGAGCCGCGGCTGCCTAGTGATACAAAACTTATATCTATTTTTATTTACATGCTTATGTGACCTATTTTTATAAGTTACAAAAAGTCCTACACTTATCAAAGTTAAACACGATCCGTTATCAGCCCTTTATGTTCGACTGCTGAACGTCTAATCATAATAATGGGCGGGCGGGCGGTAGAGAGAGTTAGCGAGTCCTTAATGTTTAAGGGTGTCCATAATGTGACCAATCTGCATTAGAAGGGTGAAGATGTGGCGGTATGGGAGCGTAGAGAGGCGGCGGGGCGTGGTGCGTGAGGCTGTGCGTGGGATATCGCGTCTGCAGCTCGTGGTACTCCATGGGTCCCGGTTTCAGGTACTGGTCGAGCTCAGCCCCGTCCGGCGGCCCGTCCGGCAACAACGCCGGGGATAACTCCGGCATTCCCGAGAAATCTATATGATCTCTATCTGGAGAAGGCTCCCGTTTGAGGCGTGCAGAGGACGCTGGCGGTGGTTTGCGACGCCGCGGCTGATATTTGTAGTCTGGGAACTTTTTTTTGTGCTGTGTTCGAAGTTTGTCAGCTTCCTTTATGAACGGCAGCCTCTCTCCTTCGGTTAAACTCCTGTAAAGGAATATTAATATAACTATACATTCGTAACGCTATATACTCATAAAATAGTTCCTAGTATGGTTGATGCAAGTGCTGAATCACTGCGCAAGTTTTTGTGGGACGAATCGTGCGCCGGAGTGAAGAGTGTGCGCCAGGCGCGCGGCACTCGCCCGATAGCATCGGCGACTATATCCAGATGCCGCCAGAAGTCACTGTTAATGTGCCGTGAGCCGGATTGCTCGAATAATATATTATTCCACTTAAGCCTATTTTTTCTACAATTTGTTTATACTTTGTGATTATTTAGTTTTAAGTATATCAATAAGGTATATCAATTGTTTGAGAATTCAAGAACATACCTAAAAAGTAGCGACATACCTATATTTACCTTTGACCTACCTATAAGTCAAGAGTGCTTAATCAAAGTACCTTTGTACAATCATATTCAGTAAATTTCAGTGTTGAATTTAACCATAATGTCTGCAGCCTACGGGACCTTTGACCTAGCTAATCTACGAAAGCGAGATCTGCATCATCGACGGTGCACGATGACAAAGAGGGTCCACCAATCACAACACGCCAATCAGCCTCTCTTCACCGGTTGTTTTCTTTGATGATTCAAGAGTTTGGTTCGTGAGTAAAGTCGTGTCATTCTCGTGTCACAGACTCATCGAGCTACGTACCGTGCTCTGAATGTGGGTGGCCTACGAGTTCATATTGTGAATATTTTTTTTAAAAATTCGGTAGGTAGCTTGAAAAGCTGCGGAAATACATTCTAGATGAGAAAGCAACTAAATCTATTTCTATAATTTTGTAAATATTTTCATAAGTATTTTTTTTAAGTAACTTTTGGTACAATATTGATGTCATGCATTTCATTTCACCTCAGGCTGATGAACCTACCTAATTATCATTTAGTATTTACAAGTCCATAAACTTATGTAGCCAGACTGGGTCAGTTCGTTACTCCCCCGTTCCGGTTCTCACCCGTTCGGTTTGCACCCGATTCGATTAAATTGAATATCAATATTTTTTGTCAGTTTTGAGTTCATTGGCATTAAGTACTGTAGGCAACAGAATTGTTTAAATAATTCGATAATTTAGTTATACGTGTTATATATGAAACAACTTGTGAACAAGTGAATTTATAGATTGTTTAGTAACTTGTACTGATATAATAATGAAAATACGTCACTATTTTGTTTAATAATATGTTGTTCAATACCGCGCGACAGCAGCCATGGGTTTGCGCGTCCTATTGTGTAGCACTTACCTGAACTAAAACAATAGTAAAGTCCGGAATGTCATTATATTTATCCCTTTCGCACATAAGAATTTCAATATGCAAATATTAAGAATGTTTAGTATGTTATCTCAAAATGACGAGTGAAGGTACTTCACAAGGGCTAGTCCAAAAAAATTATCAATATATTCGTAATAAACGTGGTGGAAACACATTATTTCACGCTGGATGGATTCATATACCATACACAGAAAATATTATCAAGTGTGTGTACGTGCATTTATAAGAAACCGAAAAAGTGTTGTGGTTCGATTAAATTAATGCAAGATACTGACAATGTGCAAATCCAAAGGAGCCATATTCCTGAGTGTCATCCAGATGTTTTTGGGGCCGAGGTAAAGATCTTAATGAACCAAATAAAGGAAGAAGTTCGAACTAATTTTAACTCCATTCAAAAACTTTTTGAATCAAAGACTGACATTTTTAATTCGATTATAGTAGTCCTTACATTTAATTTCAAGTTAATTATTTCCTATTTAAATCAGCAATAACTGACTGACTGAATTAGTCCAAAATAAACGATTACAAAAAATGGACTTTAGTTATTTTTAAACAAGTAACTCGAACCAATTGTATTTCATCAAATTTATAAAATAATTACATTATTTTTATAACAATTCCAATATATAATTATTTCAGTAATAACATTTTTGTGACTGCCAGTACTTTTGATTAAAAATCGGTTTGGAATAAGTTTATGATATCGAAATAAAATCGGGTGCAAACCGAACGGGTGAGAACCGGAACGGGGGAGTAACGAACTGACCCGCCAGACTAGCCAGGTGGCCAAAAGTAGACCTAAAGAATTACTTAATAAATGAATGCATCAGTTATTCGGTTTATTCAATATACGGATAACCGATGCATTCATTATGTGAAGAATATCCTTAGATATTTATATTTTATATCGTATAATTTCATAGGATTGAAAAAAAAAAAATGAAGCGTTTGAAACTTTGAAAGCAATTGCAGGTTTTCGTCGTGCGAATTTGTTCCACAATTTTCTATTTGAACGGATCGAGACAGTTAGAGATGTTATCAAGGTAGTTAGCGGCGATAGTATTTTAATGAGTAAACAATCGATGCACGCCGCACCGCTGGGTGCCGCACGAGCACCCGCACCGCTTCCACCGCGAGGCCTGTTTTTGATACATATTTCGTCGATAGAGCGAGAGATTCAGATATTATTTAGTTAGTCTATCCCACTTTGATTCATCGGAATTAAAAGAAAATATTGGTAAAGATACCTAAATTAAAACCATGCCTTCTCGATTGACTTTCGCGTTCCTCTTGAGACATTTGACATAGCTGGATTCGCCAACAATTAATTCCATGAAATGAAATGGAAATGTAGATTAATAAAAAAAACTTATGAAAATAATCACTTTTATAAAACAAAATTAACACCGACTTACTATATTTTTTTTTAATAATAATTTAAGTTCGAAAGCAATAACTATCGGCTGTAGTTACGTTAGTTATCTTACTTAGCATAATCTGTTTTACCAGTTTTACATCATTTTTTATATAGTAGATATTAGTTCTAGTACTTATAAAAAAACAAAACAAAGGCATACAATTTGGCATCCATTTAGTTCTGGATGTATAATAAAGGATAATCTCTTATTCGTCTATGTTAATAGTACCTACCGTGCTACACATACCTATCTACGATGCAACTCGAAGATGGTACCTACATACAGTAAGGTTAATTAGCACTTACTTCCACATGGATCCCAGTGACTTGCTGAGCTCTGCGTTGTGCAAGGATGGGCGCTGCTCGGAGAGACGCTTGCGCATCGCCTGCGCGAACACCATAAACGCATTCATGGGCCTCTTCACGTGCTCACGACGCAGGCATCCGCCACCTCTGCAACAATGATAGAATTTCTATTATTGTATTGTAATAATAAAATATAGATCCAGTTTGAGTGTATTCCAAAGCGGTGGTAGAGTCAACTGTGCTTTATCAGACCCTAAACTGAATAAATGAGTTTTTGATTTTGACATTGTATCTATAACAGCGTTGCCAGTTATTTTTTCGGGCAAAGCGGGACGCTTTTTTTAATCAAGAGGTTACCTCTTGATTAAAAAAAGCGGGATTCTATCGCCGAAAGCGGGACATAGGTACTAAAAAATACCGGCCAAGTTGTAGCTGTAGGTACGTAAATAGTTCATTGATCAAGGGAATCGAGTCTCGAAGATTTTTCCCCGCTTTTTCGATTATGTCGTAAAATAATCGTAATTTTTTTTGTTATGAATCTTCCCGCTTTTTGGATATCTTTCTTTACTTGTGCTGCATGGAATTGGTTCTTGTCTTATGATTCTAGGTCAACGGGAAGTACTCTTATAGGTTTTGATTCCCTTGCGAGCATCAAAATATGTGGCATATACCTTCGGCATCTTTTGATTGCGTTGACTCAGAATTTTGATTTTTGTATGTCACAGTGACATTTAGCGCACTTTTTCTCCATCGAGTAATCCTCGAGAAGCGGGACTGAGCCTGTCCCGAGCGGGACATTTAATTTTGGGCAAAAAATCGAGACGTCCCGCCAAAATCGGGACGTCTGGCAACGCTGATCTATAACATGAATCTATAGAAGCCCTCGGTGATAAAATGATGAGATTCGGAGGATATAACTTCTTATTAGGTAGTTAGTCATTGTATTAAACTACAGAGATATATATTAAATTTATATTTCAGCAAAGGATCTATAAATAGAATGAAAACAAACACAGTCGTAAGGGAACAAAAAGCTAATGTTGACATAAACAATATGAAATGTGCACTTGAGCGAGATGAGCGGCGAGAACCGACTCTACTCAAATTGGTTGAGCTATCGGCGCGCGTTCGATAATTAGTTGATACTAGGTACTACCAAACCCTTCAAGTGACGACTATAAAGAAAATAAATTACGAGCTACCCTTTATGTGCGTGCGCGGTGAACAGTGGTGCGCCCGCGCCTCCGCCGCCCGCCGCCGCCGCCGCCAGCGCATGTATTTGTAAACAGGCAAAGTGGCGCGGCCTCACGTCATTTTACGCTCGTAAACATCTCTTATTTTATTACTTTTTTATTTTCTAATGCCGCGTTCGGGTTTCCTTGCGATCTGAATGCTGACAATAAATTATGTTTTTTCTTCAAACACTGACACGCCACTAAAAGTCGATCGATTTCTAACGGATTACTCTCGGGAAGCAATATGAGTAGAAATAATCACCTACTGCTTCGGCGAACTTGGAGCGATTTCCTTGTTTATTAGTGAGAACGAGTTCTCGTAACTATAATTTTAGGAGAATTTTATTATGCCACTCTAACATACGAAATTAACTGTGAAAATCGTTTAAAAATATTGAAATTATTGTATAGTGATAAGTAGTCAAATTATAAATAATAAATATGCATCTGTGCTGTTCCGCGCGGTTTCACTCGCGATCCCGGGATATAAAGTAATACTCGGGGATAATGTAGCTTCCTATTAGTGAAAGAATTTTTCGAATCCGACTGGTAGTTCCAGAGATTAGCCCGTTTAAACAAAAAAACTCTTCCGCTTTATTATAGTATAGTATAGATTATCAAGACGAGAAACATTCCAAAGCACGAAGAGTTTTTGTGGGGCGACAGTAGACCCACCACGCGCCGCCATCTGGTTAGTAACATTTCAGCTTCTGACAATCACAGATAGAAACTACTTATAAGTATTTTAATGGTTACAGTAGTAACCATATATGAACATACTTTGCTTTGCAGTGATTGTCTTCGATAATTTTAATGCTTCACAATACAAATCCGTACAGACAGAATATTGTGACTAATTTATATTGCATTGAATCTGAGTCACCAACGCCCAGCGAGACTGACCTGAACCGCAGAGGTCATGTAGAAGCTTAGAATATGGAGTGAAATTAATTACTTTTGTGATTTTAGCACTTAGAAACATATTTTGATACACGTAACAATCCAACTGGTCGATGATGGTCTAACCCGATACTAAGAGAAATAGTCCCGGAATTGTCAAATTCATTCAAAAGGGAAGTGACACAATCTTTTTCTAACCTAGTATTCATATTATAATAAAATGATTTTTCAACAAAGGTCCATGATTGAAAGGCGTGTAGCGTTGCGACAAAAAGTTTTATAGCTTGGTATGATTTACAACCAGATTACACAGTCATCCATCTCCGACAGCTGTAGGTACATACATATGCATATGTTTAGGATATAGCATCGAGTACCATAAGTATTAGTTAACTATAGGCACGTATGTAGCCATGTCTACGATTACAAGTGGTTTAGAATATTATGACTGAAAAGGCAATTGGGGCACGTGTTTATTACGTCTGTGAAACAGCATGTTGAAGTTTTTTGTGTTCCAGATTTAATTGTATCGTTAAAATTACGTGGTTATTGAAAACATTTTTGTTTCAAAGTTTATAAAGAATCAAATAAGGTTGTTTTTGGCAAATGGCAAAAAACGGAACCCTTATAGATTCGTCATGTCTTTCTGTCTGTCTGTCCGTCCGTATGTCACAGCCACTTTTTACCGAAACTATAAGAACTATACTGTTGAAAGTTGGTAAGTAGATGTATTCCGTGAACCGCATTAAGATTTTCACACCAAAATAAATTTTTTCATCAAACCCATACGAGTGGGGTATCTATGGAATAGGTCTTCAAAAATGATATTGAGGTTTCTAATATATATTTTTTTCTAAACTGAATAGTTTGCGCGAGAGACACTTCCAAAGTGGAAAAATGTGATCCCTCCCCCCCCCCCCCCGTAACTTCTAAAATAAGAGAACGATAAAACTAAAAAAAATATATGATGTACATTACCATGCAAACTTCCAGCGAAAATTGGTTTGAACGAGATATAGTAAGTAGTTTTTTATCGTAAACCGCAATTGACCTTACATTCAATATTTTTGGCGTTTTTTTTTCATAGCTTTACTTACTTAGTAAGTAATCGGTATACTAATGGTCAAAACCTAATAACACGGCTAACTGACCTAAGCTTTGTTCTCCACTGTAACAAAGCGTGACATTTAAAAAATCAATATTTTTGACTCAAGGTTAGGTACACGTGGCAAAATAATAAATTGTAGTACGTGGCAGCGTAGTATTTATATACTCTGAGGTGGCAGGTTTGGGCAGCGGTGACAGCTTATGCTTGCTGTAGGTATAAGAGGTGAATTATTATTTGAAACAAGGCCCGCGAGAGCTCTAGCCAACACCGATAGAAACGTAGGCAGTCTCCATTGTGATTAAAGACCGTAAATTAAGATACAGTTACACAATTATTCGTCCTACTGTATACCTATACTATACATATACAATTTCTGAACAATAACATGTAAACTCTTTCGACCAACAATTATAATAAAGTTTTATAAGAAGACGCTTCATATTCCAATATTATTGTACCTATGTACTGAAAAGAGCGGAAATATACGTAGGAATAGCACAGCATAACACATTGATGCAGTTTTTCCGCAAAATGTTTTAACAATTACCTATATTTCAAGAGTCATAATAGGTGACACTGTTTGGTATCTTGCGTGCATTTTCACGTATCTCTAGATTATAATAGGAAAAGCTTTCAAGTTTTCTGGTCTAACGGTTGCCGTTCCTTGCGAGGTCATGTAACAGTTTTATTATCATAGAATCAAGTTATCCTACCCATAAGCAGGCGTTACTCTCCTTGGTCCTGAAAATGGTTATCATTTGTTCATAATTTAGTCAAACTGATACAACAGCAGCAACAGGATGGTAAGTTATCATTGATAAACATGAAGCAATGAGAGCAATTCAAAGAACCATTATTAAGGTCCTAAAATTCTTACATTGATTGCACATATGTAAAGACAGGTAGGTACTTACTACGCAAATAATGATTCGGAAGTCATCGGTGGTTAGTCTAGACAGGTGCATTGTTGCCACCAGCCCGAGGCCATTGGCTGAGGAAGTCATAAACAGTGCAGATAGCTGTCATCTGTGACGAGCCCGCCCACGCTATTTCTGCCTTTCAGTGGTGCGCCAACGCCGACGCAACCGCCCACCAAACTAACTTCTACAACATACTCGTAAATTTGCGAACGGAACATGCATTAGACAGTTTGTTGCTGAACTACACTAGTTAACAACATTTACTTTAGAACTAAGAGTAGCAGTATTTTAAAACGTGAATGTTTTAAAAAGGTAATTTTTCATGAAGTTTACACGTTTTTGTAAGGTACGTTACTAAGTAGTTCATTACATTCAACTTTGTTTCGCAAGTTTTTATTTTTTTATTTTTAAAACATTTTATATGCCTATACCTACAGAAGTACATACTGTAATGAAAAGGGCTAAAAACTTTTCACAATGAGACAGACTACATTACCACTCATGTCTTAAATCAAAAATTTATAGCAATACAAGTTGCTCGCTAACTCAAAATACTTCTCTCATGTTAAATCGCAAAAAAAAACAAAAGACAAATTATTACTTTCATAAACTAGGATTATTGTATTGACAATTTGACAAGATACCTAAATGTTATAAAAGTTTATGTGATCTCTATGTACCATGGCGATAAGATAATCTATACTAATATATTGTGAATTGTGAAGCGGAAGAGCTTTTTTGTTTGTTTCGGGCAAATCACTGGAACCACCAGTCGGATTCGAAAAATTCTTTCACTAATAGGAAGCTACATTATCCCCGAATATTATAGGCTACTTTTTATCACGGAAACGCGGATGAAACCGCGCTAGACAGCTAGTTCGTAAAAACAATACCTATTTGTAAAATTCTATAATATTCGTTGACATGTATGTAGATAGGAAGTTACAATGTAAATAAGAATGTTCGAGGATTGGCTCGCACTAATTCAGAATCACAGATGGGTTGTAAAACATCTCCTTCTATCGCCAAGTTCTGAAATCTTCTAAACATCCCCCTCGACCACAGTTATCTTTACAACGCTCGTAAAACAATTAATGGCGTTGTAAAACATGACGGTAGCCGATGGATGAGTTTAACAATCATTATTCTGGTGCTCAAGTGTACTTAATCATTTTTACAGGACTCTTTAATCACACAAATAGATTATACCATGTCACCTGGTTGGAACCCCCTGGGAAAACTTGTCAAGAGGGGTTCGATTAATGGGGGTACGATATCGTCTATCGGAATTCGATTTGTCATGTCAAAAGCATGGGGAAATATTCTCACAGGTACTGTTGTTGACAGAAACGTAGTAAGCTGTGATTATAATTTAGGTGCACAGTTACGTATTGGTAGTAAAACTAGATAAAGAGTTAAAAAATAAAATACTGTAGAAAAGCAATCGGGTATTTTCCTCCGGTCAACGTCATTTATAGGTAAGGCGATGATCGAAGGTCGAATGCCGTATGAAAGTTGGTTTTCAGCAAAATAACATCTACAAAGCAGCTATCTGTATTTCCTGGCAGCTATAAATTAAAGGGGTTTTTTTTATACCACTAAGTGGCAAACAAGCATACGGCCCGCCTGATGGTAAGCGGTTACCGCAGCCTATGGACGCTTGCACCTCCAGAGGTATGACGCGCGCGTTGCCGACCCAGCAGAAATCTCTACACACCCTTTTTAAAGAACCTCATGCATTACTCCATTGGGAAAACCACGGCGGGGAGCTCATTCCACAGTCCAAGCGTCCGCGGAAGAAAACTCCTTTTAGCCCGCACAGTTCGAAACAATTCTGGTTTCAATGTGTGAGGATGGACTCCCCGTCGATGGCGAGAGTTGCGATGGCGGAAGGTAGCCGTAGGCATCAAGTCGAACTATTCCTTAGAACACTCCGTCGTACAGCAAGCGGTAAAACACACATAAGGGTGGTTGAAAGTGAGTAGCTTGGAGAAAAGGATGTTACGGCTGTGTTTATGATAGACTGCAAAAGGCTAACAATTATGAGGCATTTTTTTTCTTGTGATATTTATTTGTTAGGTATTTGTAATGCACATAAAACCGATAGTTGTAAGGGCGTGTCTATTTACAGATGCGCCCTATTTATTATTGATAAGCTGCTCGGGTTCTGCGAATGCAATCCGATTCGCTCTCGCATCCCGGAAGTTCATTTTATACTTTTATTTTGATATAGGTTTATTTATTTTTATATTATTATTACCTACACGACAAATAGATTAAAAAGTAAATTAAAAGAAATGAAAGGTGGAAGGGAAGATGTCATGGAAATAGTACGTATGCGATGTATTGGGTTTTCCAAATACGCTCCACACTGAACAAATAGGGGAAGTGACGCCAAATCATCCGTGAAAAGACTTACAAAGTAGCTATTACCACTTATAACTACCACTATTAATACTTTAGGTATTAGTTGTACGTAGTATCGGGGGGCACGGCAGTGCCCCCGCCGAGTCGAGCGCGAAGCAAACACTGCCGTACCATCCTTTACTGGAACCATTACGCCGCATTTTCAGGCCCCTATTTGAGAACCTCTGGATAAGACCCGAACGCAGAAATTTTCGTCATCCAGTAAGCTATAATCACATACTTAAAATCCAAAATTTCAAGTCTGTAGGTCATTTAGTTCCGAAGTTAAGCGAAAGCAAAGTTTCACATTTATGACACTCACTCACTCACTCACTCATGATCATCAAAATAGAACTAGTACTTCCCATAAACTCAGAGAGCTGAAATTTGGTACAGAGTTAGGGTTTAATGACCACATAAAGGGAAAACTATAAAAACTAGGATAATCGAAGATCTGGAGTACCTGGTGACCGTGATTAGAAAACACAAGAGCCCAACCAAACTATTAGAGACGACATACCGCCTTTACAAAAAATATTCAACTTGGTGGGCCGCTTCATTTTCTACAAAAAGAAGTGAAATCCCATCAAAAACATTCTGTAAAAAACTAGCCAAGTCTCGATGGAGCTGCTTGTTTATCTCTAAAAAGTAATGAAATCTAGACAAAGTCGTACCAAGTCTAAGGTTCCTTACTGCGATTTCTTTATTATTATAGTTAATGTTGTGTGACTTGGCCGTTGAAGGGAACACAAGGGTACAAAACCAGGTGTTCCATGACACCATTGCACCAATCTGTACTTATACCCACTAAAGTATAAAGAATGTTCAACGGCCAAGTCAAGCAACATTAACTATAATAATAAAGAAACCTTAGACTTGGCATGACTTTGTCTAGATTTCATCGGGGGGCACGGCAGTGCCCCCGCCGAGTCGAGCGCGAAGCAAACACTGCCGTACCATCCTTTACTGGAACCATTTCGCCGCATTTTCAGGCCCCTATTTGAGAACCTTTCTATAAGACTTGGCCGTTGAAGGGTACACAAGGGTACAAAACCAGGTGCTCCATGACACCATTGCACCAATCTATACTTGTACCCACTAACGTATAAAGAATGTTCAGCGGCCAAGTCACACAACATTAACTATAATAATAAAGAAATCGCAGTAAGGAACCTTAGACTTGGTACGACTTTGTCTAGATTTCATTACTTTTTAGAGATAAACAAGCAGCTCCATCGAGACTTGGCTAGTTTTTTACAGAATGTTTTTGATGGGATATTATTTACTCTATGGTATTAGTTATAAGAAAGTCAGGTCTCTCCGTCACTAACGAGATAATAATAAAGGAATAACAGGAATTCATTCTTGTTTGTGTGAGTTAAAATCTTTGTAAAGGTTACTTTTATACGACGAAGTCGGTAAACAAGCATGCGGCCCGCCTGATGGTAAGCAGTTACCGTAGACATATGGCCATTTGCAACACACCAACACCAAGCATCGAAGAGTAGAGAAGAATGGAAACAGCTGGAAGAGGCCTATGTGTCACAGGACACGCTGACCACTAAACCGGGAAATCCGATGTCTAGCATATAAGTTAAAAAAAAAATATTTGTAATTATTTATGTATGTTTAGTTTAGTATCAGCAATAAAGGCTTAATAAAAACACCAAGCATCACTCACGCGCAACCTTCCCTTCCCCCATCCCTGATGAGCTCTGGCGACCTTACTCATGCGCAGGAACAGAACATAAAGTTATTTGGCTGTGGTATTCTGTAAGGTGGAGTTCCTTCCCCAGTAGATCTGCTTTTTGAGCGAATAAAAGCTATGCTCTACCTCTCTTGGATTTGTGAAAAATAAAACAATTGCATGTGGAACGACTACTAAGACTACTTGTACAGTGCGACCGCCGATTAAACACGTTTCTGACACCTGTTAATATTAGTCAAATCACGGAAACGGCTGATCTGAATAAGATGGCACTCTCATTAAACCATGCCTAAGAATACTGAACCTTCATGTGAAAGTCACATCACAATAGGATAAGCCATTTCAGAGATAGGTAAGCCTTATATTAACAGGTATATATATATATATATATATATATATGTATGTATATATTTGAACACACACACACACATACATACACACATACACACACACACACACACACACACACGCACACATACACACAGGTTAATAAAATGTAAAAAAAAAAAAGTTAAGTGTAAAACATTCTGGAAGGGACCAGTCCCCACAACACAGGGAATCCTAGTGTGGGGACTGGAGACCGCATCTATTTGTAAAATTATTTTGAAACTAATAAATATTATTTTATTTTTTATTTTTAGGTGATAGAAATGCATTTTTTCTGCAGCCGTAGGTACTGTAATGGGTTCATTTTATAAAGAAACATTTTTGAAATTACTTAACAGCTGTATGTATTTTGAGAGAAAATAATTATAATACTTAGTTTTTGCCCCGGTAGTCGCTAGTTTCAATATTCCTTACATTTCTTTTTACCTGACTGACCCGGAAGGAGGGTTATTCACTAAAGTGATTACACTATTTTGTCAAGCAAAGTTTCTCCGAGACCGCAAACATTCATCAAAACAACAAAAAAATGGATAGGTATTTTACTTGTAAATGGGACCAAACTTGTATGTGCGGAGAGAGCTTTGGTATTCGTAATAAGCATTATTTCTTGCTGTCGATACCTACCAGACATTTCTACAAACACTTTTATTAATTTATTTACTCTAACTTTAACATGTATTATGCATCGTTTTATTTAATTTATTTAGATTATATATATATTACTTATATATTATATATTACTGATTTATATATTACTGGCGTAAGGACCGGGCCAACAGCGCGATGAAATGGCACCAACGCGCTAGCCCTAAAAAGTTCAGTTTAGGGCCAACGCTACTCAGTCATCTGCGGTCCGCGGAACAGTTCGTTCGTTTATTGTTTATTTTTTTCTTGTATGTATGCAGTGTACGCACATAGAAGGTTACATCGTATGCCTATAACGCGGCACTTCGTAGTTCGATCAATTTTAAACAAATGGCGGTACTGTTTACTTGTATGAGGAAGTTTTTTGCAAAATGTACCCGGTGGGCCTATCCTTCGTTTTGAAATCATTGGATTATAGCTACATCCGTATGAAAATAGGACGAATAGTGTTAAAGGTGACTCATATTTTATTAGTGCTTGCTTAGCTATAAAATTAGAGGTCCAAGAGGTTCAAGTAAATATCACACCGAGGTTTTTTTTAGGGCCAATTTAGCTATGCTCTCCAAATTTCCGCGGAATGGGATATTAGTCACAAATTCACAATGTTGACTCCACGACTGTAAGGATTCCACTTGACATAGTGAGAGGGGTATCCTGTACGACATATGTTCGTGAAAAAATAAAACATATTCATTTCAAAGTCACAAAGTAATTTAGTTGTCTAAGTTTTTCTCAACAATACAAATATCGTTTAACAATTCAGTCTGTCTCGTATAACCTACCCTCTATAAAGCAACTTGCCTAAGTATAATTTCTACGTCTCATGGCCATGACAATAGTGTCGCAGTTCATGCGCCTATTTATGGATTCAGTAAAACTTAAAAACCAATATTACTCAAAATTCAAAACTAAAGTATTTAATCGGTTTTATAAGTCCTTGACTTACATTCTGATAGCACGCCCGGCCCGTTCAATTAGTGGCCGAGGAAGGGTGGTAAGATGCATGGGAACATTGGAATACATCTGTGTCCACATTACCACTGATAACGTCCACTCGGCCGCCGTATCTTCGTAAACAAGTAGCGTGCGCAGTTACCTTATATTATCATTATTCACAATGATGGGGTGACGGGACATCTATCAAAAACTGCGTCACAATTTATTATAAGTAAAGAAAAACGAGGAATGACATTCGTTTTCATTTTAAGCTGTATGTCTTTTTATGTGTTTATAGCTGTAGCTCTATACAAAAATGTATATAAACAAGTTTCGATCCTTTGAATGGAGGCTCAAGAATTGTAACCCGTTCAAGCATCAAGATCTTCAGCGTTGTGGTTTGTGGGGTATGTATGAGAGAGACCTATGTATGTTCCTCAATAGAAACTAGGCTATACTACGAGGACACTAGACTGATAAAGATGTTGAATTTGTTGTTTATTTTTCTCAAGAAGCTCCATAGCAAAGAAAAAAGATGTTACGTACACTTTCACCAGAAAACCTTAGCAGAATGAAGTATAACGCACTAATGGTACCTAGTGCGTTTTACTTGTTGCAAGTTTCTTGATTACGACATATTTGAAAGCTGTTGAAGCTTTTATCGAATTAACAATGTAGGTAAATAGTGGTAACTGGTAAGTCTTGGAGGCCTCGCGAATAGCGTTTAGCGAGTTGTGTTCCAAATAGGTAAATAGGCGTGCGGTAATGAAGACGTGGAGCGCGGCGCGGTCGGGCAGCGCAAGCGTCGGTCGGTGTTAACCGCGCACATTACCGACGGCTCGCTAACTATACACACGGTGCCGACCAGATTACACTCTGTCAATATTTGAAACTGGACTCCCGGAAGACTTGCCACATTGCCAGAATTAATATGCAACGCTTACCTACTGCTGTTTTAATTTCTACTGATTAAATATATTTCATAGCGAAATCGTGCGAATAGTTTTATTGGTGGATTAAAAAAAAAACTAAATTGTGAAAACCTGCACTGCTTACAATGTTGCGAAATTGCCAAGAAAATTGTCTGACCTATTTGCTTTTGTTACTACATTAATTTAGTCCAGCTAAAACAACACGAAATACTCTACCGTAACGTTAGTAGGTACGTAACCATAGTAGACAACGTTCCCTGGCTTAGTTTTGTCACAATATTTTCCATTAGGTAATAAAAACTCATGCTTATATTCGAATCCACGACCTTCGTCATCACCACTGAGCTTATAATTGTCCGGGTCACTACTCCCCATAGAGTCTTACTGGAGCTTACAATTGTCTTACTCTATGCTACCCCCATATCAACCGGCCCGTCGTATAATGTAAAATAATGAAATTTAAATGGTATAAGTAATTCACCTATCATAAAACAAAATTTTGATAGAAAGTTCAAATGAGATGGGTGCGAAGGGCGCGAAGTGGCCTGTACAAACAGGGGTGGAGGGAAGTCGGCACCTGTGAGCTGTGTTTGCGCCCCCACTTACACTGCAGGCTACAATCACTCCGCAAACCGACGGGATGTTTGCTCGCACCGGTGTGAGGTGAGCCTAGGCGAGGAAATCTTAATCTGCTGCGGAGCCTTTGAACTCAAAATATTGATGAGTTGTATACATGTTCAGGGACTAAATCGAAAATAATGGTGTTAGTAATTAGAATGTACATCCAGTGCGCGTCTGGAATGTACGAGTAGGTAGGTTGTAGGCTCCACATGTGTTTCATATGTACAGACTATTGTAGGCAGTATTTCCTTCAGCATAAGTGTTAATAGCTTGTAGCACAAGGTGATTGGTTTCTGTTACTCAGGCACCAGTGCATACTATCTATCTCATATGAAAATATAAATCTTTACCTTTTATGTATAGTGCTATTCTATGATTTAAGTGCTTTGCCTCAGATTATTAAGAAAATGAAATAGATTACAGGTAAATTATATAGTAGGTACAAATTGGTAACCTTGCCTTTACTTATACATATCAGGCATGTTTAAATTAAACATATAGGCATGTTAAGCGTGATGAGCTTTTTTATGTTGATCGGGGACTCCCTTGCGGTAAAGATAAGAGCTCCGAAATGTTTGCGCAGGCGCATTTATCGCCACGACATGCGGAAATAAATCGGTAGAGGGCAGGAAGGGAGCGATAAAAATTGTCACACGATGCGCCCTACGGTACCGAACACGGACCTCCACGAGACATTTGAGAAACGGAAACAACTTTAATTAACATCTCAATATAAAATTAATCTGATATTTCAACTATTCCTGAAATTATTGATGTATTTATCAATTAGGTAATCCACATATTTAATCTAATTATTTGGTTACTTCGAAATATGAATGATGAGAAGCGCCGACAGATGATAGGAATTAATAAACAAAGAGTAGATAACGAATAACATACTGCCTATTCAATTAGAGGAGGCAGGCGGCGCGCGGCGGCGGACCCGAGTGTCGTTTTTATGTTGACGGCATCGCTGACCCAGGGTCGAAGCATTAGCTGGTAGATACGTAAATTATCCTATCTTCTAAGTATTTATGTATAACTAATTACGGAATAATTCATGTTATTTGAGGTCACCTCGAACATAAACCATTTTAAGATAAAGCGCGCGGTATTACTAAAGGATTCTGTATTGTAACCTATACCGTAAGGCAGCATAGTTGTACGTGCTCATTTTTTGATTTCGTGCACTAACTTATGCTTTCCCAAATCTTGCAATACATACAATATTTTGTAAGTAAGTAAGGCAACATTTAAAACAAATGATAAATAAATAATACCTATAAATATTACCATGAGATTTAAATGAAACGCGCTACGTACCTCGTTACTCTGCTGCGCGTATCTTGAAGAAGTGCAGATGACAATTTTATTCTTTACAACAATGATATTATAATAAAAAGAGGTAGATATCGCATTAACGCACGAAAATTGTTGCAGACAAATTCAGACAATTGTCGTAATTTTGCTTAGCGGCTACATATAGCTATCTCTTTCTGTACCATACGTTCCGTATTATCTATCGCATTCACCTAATTCAACAATAACTGAACGCCGCTTAGTATGAGGGTAGCATATCTCTAGTATAATATCATTGCTTTACAATCGATAGGCTTGCACCTATGAATATGACCAAAATCTCAATGTAAAATTGTTTTTTTCAGACTTAAAATTATTTTTTTGGTAGAAAATAAGAAACAAACTATATTATACAAGATAAAATTAAAACCTTAAACCGAAATTAAACATACACTAAAATTAAAAATTACAAATATAAAACTTGTCCTAAATTAATGCTCTGTGCAAAAGTACCAAGAAGGCTTTCGGCATAGCCACGTTGGATGACAATGCTTATTCATTGACGTAGATAATTGCCAGCCCTCTTGTCACGTGAGGTCTCGACTAGACGATGAAACCTCGTTTAAACAAATGGTGAAAATCCGGCCCCCACGGCCCCAGCGTTTTAACCCCTAAAGCTGCAAATATGCACCAAGAGTAGCATATTTGCGGCGTTTCAGACCTTCTTACTAGGCAATAGCGGCACCGGCAGTGACTAAAGTAGGAAGGTGAGACGGAGCCAAGGTGTCGACGCTTGTAGCGTCCCACAGCAAAGCTCATCCCACCCTCTAGGGTACCAAAATCATTCCGTCCGATCTGTTGCCATCTTCCCGCACCAAACCGTTCGGTTCCAATATGGCCGGAAGTGACAAGAGCCCGGCGGATGAGATCGTTGATATCCGCATGCCGCGACATCCGCCCAGCACTCCTGCTACAAGAAAGCCCGTGATGGCCAAGACGCTCAACACTGTCACCACAAAGGCAGCAATGGGGGACAATACATTTTGTCCCTAAACGGAGACAATAACCTTTTTTGAAGCAATTTAATTCATTTTCAAGAATAATAAAATAACCCAGGCCAAATCGAACTTGCTCTATTATAATAGGAAATATGAGTTTCAAGATATATACTATATTCTCTGGGAGGCTCACCTCCGCAGCCGAACCACAGTGACAGAATAAATAATAGTACAAGGCCGGACAGACATGCGACCTAGGAGCGGTAGTACAAAATATATATTCCCCAAAAATGGACTTAATTCCATTAAATACTGTAAATATGTTGAGAAATACCTCATTCAATTTGAAATAAAATTACCGCAAAGTATCGTTACTAGGCACATGCACTGACTAGAGCTAGGCACAAGCCGCCATCGTCCCACCCCTTTACTCCCTCGCCCTCCCGTTGAGTATTATGTCTACACTTTAGCTTATTACATGTTTTTTTTTTTTATTATTATTTTTTTAGCACCAGTATCTATTGTATTATCGACCCCGAGTTGGTTTTCGCTGACCAAAACAACGACCTGTATATCGGAAAGGCGTGAATAAATCTATTTCGTGACGATAGGTAACATAAATATACTTTTGGATAATTTTATCAACATTAAAATATTGACACTTTTAAATTTTTATTATGAGTGACCTTTAATAAATATATGTCATTAAGAGGTCCTACAAGCTGTTTAGACAATTTAATTATTGTTTAAATTTGTGTTAATAAGTTTTCAAACAACTATTTTATGTTTCATTCTTTGAGTTTTTTAACCCGTTATTAAGATAGTGCGCAAATATTTATGAATGCACGGCATTTTTCTCGTTATCTGTAATGGGTTCGGGCGAAACGTAATGTCATAATTTATAATTATAGTAGGTACCTATATGATGATAGGTATTATTTGTTTTATGAGCCGCCAACCCGCGGTCTCTACAGCCTTCAACCAGCTTATTGCACAAATGTTTGTGTACGTTATGCTAAAAAGTCAATCAAATAAAATACTTATAACATACTTCATGATATATATGTACCTATAATAAATAATACAAATAAAATAAATAGACAAATACAACACATAGGTATAATAGTAAAAAATTATTACTGCATTTAATTAATTTTACATTGAAGCAACGCGAAAAAGAATAAGAAATCTCACCAAAAACATTTTCATGTAAAATACTGCCAAGGCGACCTTCTTCTTTCTTCTTGGTAGTTGCTTATAACATTATTTTTTAATTTGTAAATTTTTTTTGGTGTAAAATTTCCAAGTTTTTTTTTTGTTTTTGCACTAATACAATTTTACATACCAAATTTCAGCTTTCTAGGACTTCAGGAAGTACCCGAGTTTTGATGATCATCGCAGTGAGTCAGTGACGAAATCAGGGTTTTTTAGATATCAATAAAATCTAAAGTATAAGAGCTATGTCATTGAAACTTAATACTTTAGGAGAGGTAGATCATAGCGTTTATTCGTTCAAAGAGCAGCTCGACTGGGGAAGTACCTCCACCTTACAGAATACCGCAGCCAAATAACTTTATGTTGTGTAAAGTTGTGTTCCTGCGCGTGAGTAAGGTTGCCAGAGCTCATAGGGGAGGGGGGGGAAGGTCGGTTACGCGTGAGCGATGCTATGTGTGTTGCAAGCGTCCATATGGCTACGGTAACCGCTTACCATCAGGCGGGCCGTATGCTTGCTTGCCGACTTGGCGTATAAAAAAAAAAAAAAAAAACTTTTAATAAGTTCTCTATTGGTATGATATCCCGAGAATTTTGTTTATCTGGTATAATCCAAACCCAAGTTATGAGGATTCATAAAAACGACGAAGCACTTCGAGTAAGGGTGCCCTTGCGCTTTGCTTGGCTCGTCCACTCCCGTGCCCCCAGATAAACAAAAATAAGTAGTTTACATATGAGAAGGGTCTGCCTTGTAAGGGGTCTGCCTTGGTCTGGGTCTGAAAGGAATGCCAAGTAAATGCTGTTTATAGTCTTTGGAATGATACCATTGACTTTGAATTCCTGATCGGTGGTGGGATATTATACCAAGATTTCGTGGCAGCATATCGAGACTACCACGAAACGCAGCTGTTCTGTGACTAGGACATGCCAGACGTGAAAAATGTACCATCTCATACAGATATAGTGGATTTTGGCTTTTGATGGTACCGAAGAGTAAGCAAGCAAGATTAATCGTCGTGAGTCCATATTCATCAGCTTACCTCGATTGAGATTAGGAGTTATGTGAGCTCTTCGAGGAATAGGGAAACAGAACGAACACAGGAATTCTGAATACGCTGCATTAATTTCTTTGTACGGGATAATAGGCATTCACCAATAACATTTTAACAGCATAATTATGTTTAGATTAAATAACAGAAGATATTCCTTAACTCTACTTACAAGTAGAGTTAATAATATACTACGTACACGTAGTATATTATTAACTCTGTGACTCTACGCTCAGATATCGGCGAACCTGGTATTGAACTTTCAACCTGTAGTAAAAAAAAAAAACACCGTCTCTAGTAACAAAATACAGTTCTCAAATCTAAGCCTGCTTGCCATTTATTAAAACGCCGAAGTTTCGGGCTTCTGAAACATGCTCTATATCTCTGTGCTTTATTCTAATTGTAGGCTTGCCTATAAATTCAGTGTATTAGATTTTTTCTAAAGCAATATTGCTAACAGAATTCGTTTTTCATTTCATTCACAACAGATCTTATGCCATTCATCAATTCCGAATCTTTTAATGCAAATAATTTTATAAATAATGCGTGAAGTGACTATTATATTTTACTCAAAAATATTGGAATTCCGTAGGGTCTGCCGAGAATTCGATAAAATTAATTCCGTTAGCAAAATTACTTTAGAAAATATCAAATAAACCGAATTTATAGGCTAAAGCCTACAATTAAAATAACGCACAGAGAATAGAGCTAGTTTCAGAGGCAACCTATGCAGAATAATATATTAAGTACAATATAATAAATAAGGACAAATCTATACTAATATAATAAAGCTGAAGAGTTTTTTATTTGATTATTTGTATGTTTAAACTCGCTAATCTTCGGAACTATACCAGTTTCATTAATAGGAAGCTACCTACTTTATCCCCGAGTATTAGAGGCTACTTTTTATCCTGGGAACGCGGTTGAAATCGCGGGGGACACCTTGTAATATTATGAGAATACAAAGACAAATGGAAAAAATATAAAGCAACTAAGTAAAAAAACCCGACTGCGTAAAACAAAAAATTACTGAAAAGAGAAAAACAACCTCTTCAATCTATAGAATTTTGAATAGATAGAACATGAACTTTATAAAATTCAAGTAGGTACGAATGATTATAAGACGAGAAAAAAATGAATGTTAGGGATTTGTATGGGAACAATAAAAACTAGACTTGAGTTACATACTTATATTTTTAGATATAGATAAATGGATATCCTGTCCTGAATGATAATAATGTGATAAAATGTAGTTAAAACATTCCAATAAAAAAATTACATATGTATTTGACTATATTTTTATCTACAAATAACTTGAATACAAATAATGAGACTACATGGAGCTATTACCGAAAAAGTTATCCCTTTTATATAAAAGTTTGCGTTGGTTTGAGGTTGTTGATATACCTAATCTCATCAAAAACATTTTCATGTAAAATGTTGCCAAGACGAGACCATGTGGCTCGCACTGTCAAAAAGTTATCAGATCTCATGTAGAGCCAAGCTTATAACTCTACACGCCCTAACTCTACAAGCTCTAACTTCAAAAACTCAACACCTTAGGCAAAATATGTGGCTTAGCCGTTTCGCTACCGTCACATGGGTTTAAGGTGAAAAATGTATTCACTGTATACTTTTCTGTAGTACAATAGTTCATGTAGCGTTGTTTTGTCTCGTTATATCGTCTCGTAGCAGCTACGAAGTCTCTACGACTTTATTTTAGCAAATGAAATCTACATTATTTCCCCGTAATATAACTAAATCGTATCGAAAAATAAAACAATGTAAACAAATTACTCACTTAGATGGCTGGGGCACTATGGTATCGTAGTTGAAGGTCTCCAACAGCTTGCCGACAGCTTCATTGATCTCTATTTTATCGCACGGACGGTCTGGATCCTGCTCCCAACTCATTTTTGCTAATGTAACTTGATCTTGGAAAAATAATAATATATTCGGACACCACGAAGGAATTTTTAAGATCGTCCCGAGAAGAGAGCGCGTGCGACCGACTCGCGCGCATCGACTATAAAGACTTCCTTATGCTCAGCGCATAACTATAAAAATGCTCGAGCGAAGCTGAAGGGGCGCGCGCGCTCCGCTTGTACTCTCGACTTGTATTTGTTTACTTATCGATTTCATATTATTATTATTATATTACTGCTTGTTTGGTACTGTAAATAAATAGTAAATTACAGTGCAAAAGCTTTCTAGTTATAGAAAGTAGGAAGGTACATATTATAATAGAAATAAAAATTATCTGACGTGAACGAATTTATAATATATTAGTCTTGGGGCCATAACTGACGGCTAACTTTAGTAACTGTACCTCTACCTACGGTATGACTCTTTTATTTAAACCGATTAATAAAATAGAAGCACCTATAAATATTTAGAACAATCTTTTTTGCCTATAAACAGATGCCACTAACCACATTCACTTACAAAATGCATAAACAAATTTTAGGTAATTAAATTGCAGTTACAAGTTTTCCGAGTTTTCCCCTTCAGCGAGGTCGGTGGGCGGTGCGCGAGCGCACTGTAGCGCCCGCCTCGTCTCGTCATTGGCGCGCGTGTTGGCCGGCCACTCTGACGTCACAGCACCCGCGCCTTTATCTACGTGCCTACTGGAGAAGCTCGCGTGAGTCGACCCGTGACATCGACTATACTTCACAGTCGGACACACCACATAACATATATTCATAATGTATAATGTCAGAAACGCATTCTCTCGGTGGCCGCACTGTAGGGATTATTTACCTACCAAAAATCCACCTAACCATAGATAGTCTTTTTCATTTAGTATTATCGTAGATATATCATACTACTCGCCTATCTATCTCAAATATTTTGTCTTTATCTACTACTTGTAGCTACTATTAATTATTCTGTGGCCTACCAAAGATTCGGTAACGATATGAGTCCTATGTCTCGGTACCTACCTACTGGGGGGAGGCATGATCGAGTCAACACGTACTAACAATTAGCTGTTTTTTTTATTAAGCCTTCCTCTTCGTCACAATTAGCACGATCTAATTTTGTGCCCACTTCTCGCAATGAAACTGCTAATTGAATTGTCAAGGTATGCGGTAGGTAACGTGCTCTGCGCCTAGCCGTTTAGTAGGAAAATGTTAATATTTTAATTGCAGCATTATTAAAAAAAGGCATTTAAGTAGGTACGTTCTTATTGCGGCTCTATAGAATTTAATTTAAAGCGAATATTTTTGTATAAATTATATAAGTAGATTAAGTAGGACATACCTATTATGAATTAGGTTATAACTCAATAAGGCACCGATCCCGCAGAGAGAGTACTATAGTTCCGAGCAGGGCCGTCTCTAGCCCATGCAGCGCCCATGCGCACTCAATACCCTGGCGCGCCCCAGTAGGAGCGTGATTAAAATGGAATACAAAAAATACTGAAATAAATTAAATAATTAAAAGAAACAAAAAACCCGACTGCGTAAACCATAAATTAACTGAAAAGAGAAAAACAAGCTCTTAAATCTATAGAATTTTAATTTATGTTTTACGCAGTCGGGTTTTTTGTTTCTTTCAATAGGTAATTTAATTTATTTCAGACTCTTTAGTTTTATACAGAAAGAGTTGTATGTATTAGTAAGTAAATAAGCGGTACGGTAAAGGAAAGCGATAACAACCATCGCAAATCTGTGATTTACTACGTATGGTAACGGCTCAGTACCTACCTACTGTCCTTGCATTAAACGTGTTTTTTTGCAGTTTACGTCAAAATGGTAGCATAAAAGTATTACAATATATATATATATATATATATATGGAATGGTCTATTTACAAGCATTCATTTGATACCCATATTGTTATAATAATTATATATTGTTATTGTATTATTTTATTCTTAGGCGCTATACAAAAATAATATACCCTATGACACTCCCCCAGTCAAGACGAATCTAACGACACCTCATATACTTAAATCTATCAAGCCGTTTAGGCTGCATAGCGGCACAAAGAAATAGACATACATACATACATACCTTGAATACATACATACATACACTCGAAAAACATAACCCTCCTTCCGGGTCAGTCGGATAAAAAGAAGTAATTAATAATTAATAGACAAAGCCTAAGCATGAATATAGGTATAGTATGGTTGTAGTAGCTTCTCTCTGCACTTGCATCCCCCTGGCTAAGTGACAGCATGTATTAATATTATTTAGAATTTTAGAACAATAACTGAAAATGAAATGAAAAGAATGATCCACAAAAAAAATGCCTTGCTGAGTTTCTTGCCGGAGTCTTCTCTGTTTAAGTGTATGCCGTACCGGTGGTAGATTCAACTGTATGTATTTAACGTTTATAAGTCCCTTAGGGGCGTCCATTAATGACGTGAGGTGATTTTGGCGATTTTTCGACACCCTTGGTGAGGTTTCGTGAGATTTGGCGCGACCCCCTCCCCCTCCCCACTAATATGACGTGAGATTTTTTTAAATGCGTATTATTTGTTTAAATAAAAAGTAACAAGATACTTTCTAATTATTTTACTTTTTTAGAAAGTAGTCTAGAGTCACACTGAAAATATCGAACATTAAATAGGTACTTAAAAGGGACCTAATAAAATTCACACCTGTTCCTTGCGGATAAAAAAATACGTGATATTTGCCTTGACCCCCCTTCTCGCCCTCGTGAGGTTGGCTGAGATTCGGTTCGACGCCCCCCTCCCAAAACGCCTCACGTAATTAATGGACGCCCCCTTACCGGGCCTAATCTGAATAAATAACTCCTCAATTCTAGAACACTTCCCTGAACATCATTAAAAGCATCGAGATTCTTGGCGTCGACATTTATTTAAAAAATAAGACGATGTATTTTTTTATTATTTAGTTACTAGCGGCCACATTTTGATAGGCACCTTGACAAAAATATTAGGGGTTAAAGTATGAAATTGCCGAAATGTACTGAAAAATTGAAATAAGTTGTTTTTTTAATTTAACATATTTATTTAGTCTGTGTATTTGTCTTCGTCTTGGTTGTAGGACCAATCAGCCTCATCGCTGCCGCTGCGGAGATCTCGTCAACGAGCTCGGCCACCATGGGCTTTCGTGCTTCCTAAGTGCTGGTCGAATATCACGACACTCAGCTATTAATGACATTATCCGCAGGGCTCTTGTTGTCGCTAACGTGCCTTCCGTACTGGAACCAGTCGGTATTAGCAAGTGACCGGATGGTATGTCTTTGATCCCTTGGAGTGTCGGCAAGTCGCTGGTGTGGGATGCCACATGTGTCGATACACTCGCGCCATCTCACTTACCGGCGACTAAGCTGCAGGAGCAGCTGCGGCCAGTGCGGAAAATTCAAAATTCAAAAAATACGCATCGTTTGGACCCAATTATATTTTTGTACCTTTTGCGGTCGAGACCATGGGACCGTGGGGGTCCAAAGCTCACCGTTTTGCTCGCTTTAGGAGGAGTTCAGTGATATAGTACATACGTGCAGAAGAATTTTATAAAGATGGTGTCAGCCATGAAGTCCAAATTCAGGGTTTTCCACATTATAGATTTTCCAAATATACCTATCTATAACATAAACTAGATTTTCTTCTTGCAGGCCACTAATAGAGAAAATTAAAGAAAATGCAATGTCACTTCGCTGGTTCCCGCTAAAAGTAAATTTCCTCTTATTTTCCTTGGGAAGGCAAAGGGTTAGCCCATACAGCCTTGTCTTATTTGAACTCGTCACAATAGGCCCTTTTTAACAAGAGGATATTTCTTCTTTTCGCATTATGTTTGCCCTTTTTGGTTCAAAGTAAGTCGCCTCCGTGCAAGTCTAGTCTGCTTGTCAGCCTGTTGACGTACAAAAGGCAGTAAGCTTTTGCTTAGCTTTTGGCGAACTAAATAAACAACTATAATATGTCAGTTATTTTTTTTTGTTAATTTGTTCTTGACCATGGAAACTAAATCCTTCAGTCGGATACATTTTATTTATAATATCACTTTAATATAGTCCGCACATTCACTTTCACATTGTCCGCATGATCAGTCACCGTCCAGTCATGTTTTAGTAAAATGGTGGTCATTGTACTAAAACTTTTCACGGACTTTTTGAGACAACTTGTAAAGTCACGATACACATATTCATTTCATTTTACTTCACTGGTGCACATAAATTGATCTTTATTGGATAAAATACCACTGATAATATGCAATAAAACTCAAAATACACGAATTTATGAAAATAAAAATGAAAACGCTACGTCACTCTGCAAGTTCCCGCCAAAAAGTCATATGTTAGTTAGTTGTTTTTTTTTGTACACACGGCTACAGATCAAGCTATACATTTCCAGTATAAGCTGATCTCGCATTGTATAGGATTTCCGTACAATGGGAGGTAAGCTTATACTAGAAATGTATAGCTTGATCTGTAGCTGTGTGTACATTTTTTTCTTGACCATGGATACTGAGTCCTTCAGTCGCATACATTTTATTAATTATATCACTTTAAATATAGTCCGCACATTCACTTTCACATAGTCCGCATGATCAGTCACCGTCAAGTCATGTTTTAGTAAAATGGTAGTCATTGTACTAAAACTTGTCACGGACTTTTTGAGACAACTTGTAAAGTCACGATACACATATTCATTTCATTTCACTTCATTGGTGCACATAGATTGATCTTTATTGGATAAAATACCACCGATAATATGCAATAAAACTCAAAATACACGAATTTATGAAAATAAAAATGAAACTGCTACGTCACTCTGCAAGTTCCCGCCAAAAAGTCCATATGTCAGTTATAGTGAACTACAGTGTTACCAAGATGGAGATTTTGTCACTAGATTGGTGACTTTTACCATCCCCTTTGGATTTTTTGCCGTTTATTCAGCGATTACTTATTTTTACTATTTCTATCGATGTTTAGGCCAATTGATGTATTTTACTCATTTTCTTTCAAATTCCTAACTAATTTGCAGGTAAACATTATTTTTGTACTGAATATCAATTTTTAAAAGCGATGATAGCTCAGTGGTGGTGACGTCGGATACCGAGACCAGGCCCGCCGCTAGCTGTTTCCTCGCCCACGTGTACCTCGCCTGTACCTCGCCCCCCACAGCTAGGTTTCTTTCAGATAGTCAAGACGGTCTTCAGGGAACGCAGAAATAATAACACCAAATTTCTTCATATAGCAATGTGCGGTCTAGCTTCTATTTTTCTAGTATATTTTTCTGCAGGATTTCCAAGGTAATTTTACCATTTTTATTGCGTTATTTATGTTGGACAGTCGAGTTTAAGAAAATAAAAATCGCTTATAATGGGACGTACATTTATTTGCATCAAAAGAATTCTAAATAGGTATATCAATAATTTAATAAATGCGGTAAATACACAAATATATATTATAATCAACACTATTATTCTAAAATGATATAAGAAATATATTTATTAGGTACTCACATGTTTTAACAACTCTTTCCACTGAATAAATCACAACTTTTATAATGTGGCTTGTCGCCTTGCCGTGTTTTCACTTCAACGATCAACGTACGACTAACCCGCTTCCTTGTGCAACAGCCCGGCAAAACAATATAAAGGTGGGGATGGTGTCGGAAAAAGAACACGTGCGGATGGTGTCATGCGCACGTGTTACTCATTATTTTTGCACAAGCAAGCTTTAATATACATTTGAGACATATAATTACACTATTTATTTAAGAAAGCTGACATTCGGCCATCCTATACTAAGCATGTCCTCATGCTTTCCAATTTAAATTAACTTTTATCAATTAGAACGAAGTTCATGACATAGGTAAGTATATAACTAAATACTATCAAACATAAATTATGAAAGTACTTTTTTTTTTTTTTTTTTTTATTTATTTATTTTATCGTGATTGTATTGAATATTTATAATTAAACATTTTCTTTAGGGATCCATATTGGACGACCTTTTAGTAATTAGTCATAATTTATATTTTATACAAGTAAGAAATAACGGACCCTTCTGTCCAAAAAAAGTAAGAAATAACGGACCCTTCTGTCCAAAAAAGTAAGATATAACGGACCCTTCTGTCCTTTTAAGTTAAGACCCTTCTGTCATATAAGTTAATTAAGACCCTTCTGTCATATAAGTTAATTAAGACCCTTCTGTCTTTTCAAATTAGGTTTTTTTTTTTGGGCCCTTCTGCCCTTAACTATAAAATAACACATAAAATTATTTAAATCAAGACCCTTCTGTCTACTAATTATTTTTGGGCCCTTCTGCCCTTGACAATAAAACAATACAAAATCAATCAGATTCGCTGGACAACCCATCATCGCTATCATGGGGTCTATTAAAGTTTAGCCACGGCTTGATTTTATCAATCGCAACAACTGTGGTATAAAGTCTATTACCTTTCTTTGTGAGAGGGGTATCTTCTATCTGATATCTATCAAGACCTAAGACCTTTGTTATTCTGTACGGACCCTGAAATTTGGGTGCTAGCTTCCTACTTTGACCAGTAGAGGGTATTTGACGCTCTACTCTCACTAGGTCACCTACCAGATATTCAGCTGGTGCACAGCGTTTTTTATCAAAATAGATTTTTGCCTTTGCTTGATTAGATTCAATGTGAGAACTTATTTCTTTTCGAATATCTGTTATATTTTCATTATCACTTACTCTAGTTATATCATCGTCTAGCTCAGAAATAATTTTGCTCTCACTACACCCGGTTAATCTCTTGCCAAATAACGCTTCGGCGGGTGTTCGATTAATTCCCTTATTAAAAGTGTTATTCATGCCCCATTGCACCTCGGGCAGGTGGTCATCCCATTTATTTTCGGACATGCCAATTGTTTTCGCAGTTAAAGAATCTACAACTATTTTATTTATTTATTTATTTATTTATTTATTTATTTATTTTATTTTGACAACATACAGTCATTAAATAACATTTTTACATAGTATTATCTTAACTTTAAATTGTAGACTTTGAGTGTCAACTATTGTTTTGTTAATTATATATATTAGTAGGTAATACACAGACAGAAAGGTTGGCTTATCATGTATATACGAATAAAGCAATACCACAGAGGATTAAACTAGTAATATTGACAAGTTCATATTTTTGAATTCATTTAGTTAAACTAGGTTTATCTTTGTACTCATACTCTTACCCACGCAACCCCAGCCTTGCAATATACCTATTATTACTTGTGATATTATTTATCTTGTGCCATTATTTTTTTATTTATCCCGTGCTATTGCAAAGAAGGAGCTATGCAGGCAAGAGTGCAAGTATTACAATGAAAAAAGTTAATTACAAGTTACATATTATTGTTTATTAGCAAATAAAAGTTTCAAGTATAAAGTTACACATATAAGTTATTAATTATTAGGTGTTTATTTAACATCATATTTTCAGTAAGATATATAGTTATAAGTAAAAGGTTACACATAAGCTATTATTATTATTCATTTTACAGCCCATTTATTATAGCGTTCCACCTGTCCGTTTGCTCTGGGAGTAGCTACAGCGTTTAAAATATGGTTAATTGCCCTTTCTTTCATGAATTCCTTGAAACTATCACTTGTAAAAGATGTCCCCCTATCAGAGATGACTCTTTTTGGTACTCCAAATATTCCAAAATATTCACGAAGTACTTTTATAGTTGTTTGGGTCTTAGTATTTTTAACTGGCTTTAAGTATATGTATCGAGTAAATGCGTCAATCAATACCAATATATACACATTTCCCTTACTGCTTCGTATAAAAGGACCAGTGTGGTCAATGTGAATCGTATCGAAAGGATAGGCTATTTTAGGTATAGGATGTAGGAAACCGGGCTTTTTCCCAGTGGAAGACTTGGAGTAAGCGCATTCTAAACAAGAGTTTACATATTTTTTTATAAAGTGACGCATTTTAGAGAACCAATAGGTTGATTTAATTTTTTCTAGAGTTTTTTCGAAAGCAAAATGACCAATATCGTCATGATTTTGTTTTACAACTTGCCAGCGAACACCCTTTGGTACCACCCAACGATCACCATCCGGCGTTACACGAAATAATTTGTCGTTTTTTAGTTTAAAGTTCGACTTTAGGTCAACTACATCATTAAGCGTAGGGTCTTTAAGAATTCCTATTATTCTTTGTATTTCTTCGTCTGAACTTTGGACAGTAGCTAACCAATTTGATTCCGAGACTGCAAACACATAAACACTTTCTGAATTAGGGACTGGATTGCGACTTAGTGCGTCGACGTGGGTCATAGATGTGCCAGGCCTATATTCAATCGAGAAATTGTATTCCTGCATTTGCTCCCACCATCGCGCAACTCGGGGTAGCATATCCCTTTTCTGGAACGTTGCTTTAAGAGAATTGCAGTCCGTGACTATTTTGAATGATATACCAACAAGATAAACACGGAATTTTTGCAGGGAGGAGACTACTGCCAACGTTTCTAAATCATAAGATGAATAATTTTGCTCTTCAGGACTTGTTTGCTTGCTAAAGTAAGCAACTGGTTTGAGAACATGATTTTCATCCCTCTGTAAAATTATTCCAGCGACCCCATATTTACAAGCATCGGTATGTAATTCCGTCTCAGCCCCTGGACTATAAAGCGCTAATATGGGTTTCTGTGGCAATGCTTTTTGTAAGTTCCTAAAAGCTTGCTCTTGATCGGGTCCCCACACCCACGCCACATCCTTCTTTAGTAAATGCGTCAGTGGCTTAGCTATGATTGAGAATTTGGGAACAAACCGCCGGAAAAAACTAGCCAGTCCCAAAAATTGCCGAATGTTGTGTTGATTTTGAGGTGTGGGGAACCGCTCAACTGCTTCAATTTTCTTGGAACCAGGACGGATACCATTCTCAGAAACTTCGAACCCTAAGTATTCTACAGTTCGTTTAAAAAAAAAAACATTTAGACGGATTCAATGAAAGCCCTGCATCTTTAAATAATCTTAATACGTATTCCAACCTTAACAAACCTTCGGAAATAGATTTTGATGGAATGATTACATCATCAAGATACACCAATGCCTCCCCATGACAAGCAGTTCCCAAGACCTGGTGCATTATACGTTGAAATGTTGCTGGTGCATTTGAGAGTCCAAATGGCATCCGATTAAATTCATAGTGCCCATCGGGTGTTACAAAGGCGGTTTTGTATTTATCTTCATCGCAGATAGGCACCTGGTAATAACCGGACGCCAGGTCCAGGGTTGTATAAAACTTATTTCCAGCGAGAATATCCAACTGGTCGTCAATCAGAGGCATTGGGTAACTTTCTCTTACTGTTTTTTTATTTAAGGCTCTGTAATCTATACAAAGGCGCATTTCGCCAGTTTTTTTTCTGACAAGCACAATGGGACTTGCGTAAGGTGAAGTAGATGGACGGATTATATCATTCTTTAATAATTCTGAAACCATCTCCCTTACTTTTTCTTTTTCTTTTATCGCGAGCCTATAAGGGCGATATACCACAGGCTGATCGTCTTGCAAATTTATTTTCATACTACCAGCTGAGGTCTTTCCTAGCTCAGATAGGTCAAATGCAAAGCACTCCCTATATTCATTTAACAAGGAAATCAGTTTTTGTTTGTTATCATAAGGAAGATCGTTATCAATATTTAAATCTGACCCCGATATCGGTTGTGGTTCATAAGCCGGGCTCCTTGTAATGTTAAGTACTTGTTTTGTCATTTCTTCGTGAGCTATACGGCCCCGGGCAATCAATAAACCCTTTTGAAATTTAAGTTTATGCAAAGGTGAACAGCTGACAACTATCTTCCCATGACCATTTTGGATGTAATATAAACCGGATGATATAAAATATCTTATGTCACCACTGTAACGCAAGCTACCCTCTATAAATATCTCTCCGTCAAAGCTAGGGTCATCACAAATAACATCTACGATGCCTAAACCAGAGACCTCGACTTCACCTTTACAAAAGAGTTTGACCTTATAGACGGGGTTTATAAATGGTTCAATACTGGATATTTCTAAGGAATGACTAGTCTTTTTAATTATTATATGAGATTGTTCTGTGAACGTTTGGCCGATCATAAGAGGAACATGCATGGCATTATCAGGAACTATAATAAGATCCAAATCGGCAGAAACGCCATCTATTGTTACGTGAGCGTTATACCTACCGATGGCTCTAACTACTGAGTTACCGAACCCTCTAAGGACTGGCAAATTGGTTGTAACAAACTGGATACCAATCTTTTGGAACTCAGAATATTTAATCATGGAGCACTCGCTGCCAAAGTCAATGAACGCTCGCAAAGTCTTTCCATTAACTGTAACCTGTTTAAAATATTTTTCATTCGGGTCTGAGCTAGCAGAAATCTCTAACTCGAGGTTTGATTCGTTACTGACAACTCGTAAAACAGTTTTGTCAGGTGTTGGAATTTTTGAAAAACACTGCTCTGTCTCATGCCCGATTTTACTACACTTGCCACATTTTTTTAACGGAAATTTACATTGTGCAAGCAAATGACCTTCCTTTTTACAGTTTAAACAATGGGATGGCTTGGAAAAATTTCGTGAATTTGTATTAGTTGGTGTATTCTTACCGACTTTGCGTTCGTTCATAGGCTTAGCATTGCGGACATTACGTAAGTAAGACAACAGCTTGTCAGGGTCATCAAATTTGACGGCTTCGGCCCCTAACCTCACGGACCTATCGTCAATCCCATGTAGGATACATTCAACAGCCCGAGAGCCTACTATTCCGCATCTATTTATTAAACCAATTTTATCATAATAATACTCTTCTAAAGAATCTGCGTATCGCGCCCGTTTAGCAAGCATATCGCTAAGCATTTGTCCATAATTTTCCTCAGATGGAAAAGCGGAAAGAAGTTTCTTTTGCCATTCATCCCAGGAGTAAAGAACAGACGGCAAGCCTTCATACCATCTTTGGGATACACCACGTAATTTAGGCAATGCATAATGTATAATTTGTTTTTCAGTCCAATTATAGATACTGGCGCACTCGTTCACCTTGTGCAACCACATGCTCATCGTCTATTCCTTCCTCCCCGGATCAAATTCAGGGACCGTATTTTGCATTGACCCTAACTTGTCCAACGAATCTGTCTGGTTCATAGTTTTTAAAATCTTTACAATTTGAGCAATATTATCAAAACTATAAGAAAGATTCATTGACTTACTGTTATCCTGGGGTGATTCCATTTGATTTTCATCGCCGTGCCGGCTATGTGACTGGTCAATACTCGACGCTGGTTTCCCACAGTGATTCTGGCTGCGAGACTGATCTTCGCGCGCATGGTGCAATTGCTCTTCATGCCCACTGCATGATCGTTTATCGCATCGACCACGCGACTGTATATCGCGACAACCGCGCGAATGTTCGTCACGTCCACTGCGCGATCGTCCATTGTGCCTACTGCGCGATCGTTCATCGCGCTCACTGCGCGATCGTTCATCGCGCCTACTGCGCGATCGCCTTATGCGCTTGCTGCGCGATCGCTCATCACGCCGCCCACGCGACTGTACATCGCGCCGTTTCCTCGAGTGTTCGAGGCGCCTACTGCGCGACCGTTCATCGCGCCGGCTACGTGACCGTCCATCGCGCTTGCTGCGTGACCGTCTACCGTGCTGGTTACCAGATCTCTCATGATGATTGTGGTCTTCACAATGGCTAGTTGTCCGCGCCGGGAATATCGGACTCTTGGCTATTGAGCACCGATTGACCGGGCTTCGTGATCTGCGGTGTATCGGACTGCGAGACTCGTTTCGACTAGTCCGGGATGTAGGTCATCTTGAGACAGACCGTGGTATCTTTGGGATCTCATGATCCATTTATCTAAAATATAAAACAATAATTTACGCAGATTGAAGCCCAAAAATCATTAAATTATTGTAAACATTAAGAATTCAATTTTAATGATTAAGAGTTATTAGTTTTAATAAAAACAAAATATTAAGGAGGAGAGAAAGAAAAAAAAAATGTCTTACGAAAAACATTGATTCATTATCCCGCTTCTGATATGTTGGACAGTCGAGTTTAAGAAAATAAAAATCGCTTATAATGGGACGTACATTTATTTGCATCAAAAGAATTCTAAATAGGTATATCAATAATTTAATAAATGCGGTAAATACACAAATATATATTATAATCAACACTATTATTCTAAAATGATATAAGAAATATATTTATTAGGTACTCACATGTTTTAACAACTCTTTCCACTGAATAAATCACAACTTTTATAATGTGGCTTGTCGCCTTGCCGTGTTTTCACTTCAACGATCAACGTACGACTAACCCGCTTCCTAGTAGAGTCTTCTCTCAACCCCTCGCGGGGCGGGGAATCAATAGCGGGGCCGGGTGGCCCCTATGTTGAGGCTTCTAACGCCACGTGTAAACACACGTGGGGCTTTGGGGCTGTCGCGATGACATATGGGTGCTTCGTATTTCTGTTCAACTTCTATCCGCCGCGCGATCTAGCCGGCCGGGTGAGACCCGTTGGGGAGGCCCAGCCAGCGATCAGCAACGGCGGTCGCAGGTCTTACTTCTTTGTGTTGAGGAAGTTATGGCTCGGATGTTGTTGGTGCCGCGCGCTCGAGGGGCAGGCTGCTCGCCATTGAGGCAAGGTGGGCGATTCCCTTGAGAATCGTCGGCACGGGGTTGTCGCCGTAGCGCAAGGCCTCGAGGACCTCGCCCAGAACGACCAGGGCGGCCTCGATGACCGCTGAGGTGCTCTGGGGGGTCGCTGTCGGCGAGGCTGTGGGCTGCGGGAGCCGCGCCCTCGGCCCCGCGGGTGCGGGGGGGGGGGGCGACTGTCGCAGGCTTGGGGGCCCTCTGGGGGGCCGGCTTCTTGAGAGCCGCGGGGGGCGCTTGCGCTGCCTCCTCCGGGGCCTTCTTGCCGCGGCGCCTGCCACGGCGCCGCCGCTTTTTCCCGGCTAGGTGCGGGGTGCGGGCTTCGTTGGTGAGGGGAGCGCCGGCGTTTGATGCCGGCGCTCTCGGTGTCGGACGGTGCGCCCTTGTTAGGGCAACTGTCCCCGCCTTCAGGTGGCGCGCCTCGCGTCTCTTGACGGGGCACGCGGTCTTGTTGGCGGGATGTGGCCCCCTGCAGTTGGCGCAGGTGGCAGGCTCTTCAAGGGGGCGGGGGCACTCCTTAGCGAAGTGCTCCTCGCCACATCTGACGCAGGCTAGGGTACGATGGCAGTGGTGGGAGCTGTGGCGGAACTGTTGGCAGCGGTGGCATTGAGCCGGCCCGCTCTTGCCCCGCCACGCTTCGATGCTAACACCTGGCATGCAGGACAGCTCTTTGATGTTAAAGAGGTCCCTGATGTTCTCAGTACGGCGCAGCTGCACAAAATAAATGCAGCCGGGGCGACCTCTGCGTCCCCGGATCTCTTTAATGTACCCGGGGGAGAAACCAAGGTCGCTGAGCTCCTTGTGGATGTCCTGTGTGGGCGTGGCGATGGGGAGGCCTCTAATGGCCACCTTCACTTCGACAGAGGCCGGCAGCGAGTAGGCAAACCATGCTATTCGCTCGGTTTTGCCTAAATTGTCGAGGTACCTGTATGTAGTGGTGTACTCCAGGTCCCCGAGCGGCATGAATCGCACCCCTGTCCCATAGGGGCGCGCGTTCGGCGTGTGGCCGAGCAGCGACTTCAACTGCTGCAGGTGGTGCGCCCAGTTTGGTAGGCGCTCAACAACGAGCGGCGGGAAGTGCGGGCCCGGCGGAGATGGTTTCGTCGCGGTCGCTGGTGCGGCGGCGCGCGATGCGCTCGCTCCTGCGGCGGACTGGGTCGGTGTTGACGACAGTGGTGATGGCGGCCGACTAGCAATCTCTGCGAAGGAGGTGCTGTCGGTCGCAGGCGAAAAGGAGGGAACGGGATATATATCCAACCGTCCCTCTCTCTCATGTCGGGCGTCGGCGGGGGAGGGTCGAGCTGGGGGGGGATTTCCCCTCTCGCTCACTCTCGGCATCTGGCTCCGGCTGCTCGTCACGGGAATCGGTCCCGGAGATGTAGCTGGAGTGGAGTAGGCAGGCGAGTCGCTTTCAGGCGTAGCCTTCCAGCAAAGCCGCTTGTCTTTGTTCCTCACTTCTGTAGAGGTGTCACTGCTACTAGAAGGACGTCTTTTTGAGCGCTTGGGGGCGTCGGTTGAGGTTGTGGCAACACGGAAATCGGCGGGCGCAGGCAGGAGTTCACCTGCGAGCGAACTACGCAGAACGTCGTAGAAGTTGTCCGGAAGCTCTGGGGTCACTGCCTCGCTTGTTGAAGCGGTGGCGGTGGGCTGGTAGTCGGGGCTCGCCGGAGGTGAATGAAACACTCGGCGAGGTGGAAGCGTCGGAGGCTCAGACACGTTGGGCGTGGAGCCATCCGGGTTGGCGTTGCGACGTCTAGGCATCGCAGCGGAAGAGTAGAGGGGCTAAGTCAGCGTTGTTGGAATGGGCGGGGCGTTTTATCGCTCGACGCCAGGTAGCATGAAGATGGAGATCCCCGCCTCACAGTGTGAGGGACCGAATGCCACCTGTGTTTACCATGAAACACAGGGGGATTCGGCGCGGAGTAGTCGAACAAAGTCCAACTTAAGTCCAACACGAACACTTTGATAATATCAAACACGCACGAAACACCGATGACGCATGCACTCGAGCCTAAGGCGAGTCTGCATGCTACGATGACTCATGCGGCGACGTTAGCCAGCGATCCTACTAACCCGCTTCCTTGTGCAACAGCCGTATTTATACCCCCGGCAAAACAATATAAAGGTGGGGATGGTGTCGGAAAAAGAACACGTGCGGATGGTGTCATGCGCACGTGTTACTCATTATTTTTGCACAAGCAAGCTTTAATATACATTTGAGACATATAATTACACTATTTATTTAAGAAAGCTGACATTTATATGCTAAAATTTCATCGTCACCGTAGCCTATAATTAACGCTTGCAACACCAGGGGTATAAGTCGGTATAACTCACGCATTGTTAAACCTGTAAAAATCTCTTCACATTAGCTACTAACTAGCTTAATTAGCCGTTCAATTAACAGCCTAGCCTTTTTACTAAACGGCACCGTTCAACTAGAGCCTACTACACGATTTGACAGATATTTTGATCATAGGGGTATCATAGGAAAACTCCTCATTCTATACATACATGACCCTATCATAGGGTGTAACAATGTAATATACAAATTTTACCTTCAAATAAAATTTTTATTATGTTTCCTAAGACGTCTGAAGTCCATTATGAGAGAGAGTACATCGTTCTTTTCCGGTTTACGTCACTAGATGTCGCTGTTTCACGTGCAGTCGCACTTCCGCTACGCGCCTACCGCACCCCCACTACCTCGCCTGTCGACTCACTCAAGCCACCGTGTCACTTTGATCATTGTAAGCTCATAATTAAACGAAAGTATATAACCAGGAAGGGATTACTGGGACTTCAGACGTCTTAGGAAACATAATAAAAATTTTATTTGAAGGTAAAATTTGTATATTATGTGTTCCGTTTGACGTCTGAAGTCCATTATGAGAGATTTGTTTGTTATCTCCTGGTGGCTTGTGTGAAGAAAGAAATGCAACAATGTGATTATCTAGATGGTGTTATGCTGTTATAAATAATAAACTGATGTTGATACTAGTGTAATACATTTATAAAAATAATCAGTTATGTAATTATGAATGTTAACGCATATTGAATAGAAAAAATTAACATTCGAGAATTAAAGTAAAAAATAATAATAATGATATACTACTATCTTTAAAATACAATACACAATAAAAACAATCATTAATGTACAGTAAAATATTGTGAAAGGGATTTATCAGAGACATTTAAATTTTGTGAGGATTGGATGTTCTTCTGATAATATTTTCTAAATGTGCTTTCATGTAGCCAGTTAGCTTTTGTTAGAATGTCATTAACGGGATAATTTTCGACCCAATTTAATGACGAGACTGCTGATCTAAAACTACCGGGTGAAGCTTGTATTCCGGAATCTTTAAGAAGCCGTTTCACCCAACCACCGATCATGGTAGGTGTAGCAGGTCTCGTTGGGCCTCGTGTTGCCAAAAATAAGTTTGTAATTGGACCTCTCGAGTCTTTTGTAATACTAAATAAAGTTCGAAGCCAAAATATGGGATCAATATTACGATCAGGGGCAGCCAACAATGTCCAGCTTGATTGTTGATGAGACAACGAGTCTGTTTTGGAACCAAAAACCGGATGTAAGGTTATTGAATTATTATTATCAATAAAACGATTGGGGTCGGAATGCAAAAGGGTCAGATCGTGCACTCTGCGTCCAGAAGTTAACAATAAGATTGTGGCTGTTCGTTGAGAAATATCAAATAAGCTATTAAGATTAGGATTAGTATTCTTTAAATATCTAATTAAAACTCTTGCGTCCCATATCGGGACTTTAGGTGGAATAGGCTTGGCTAGAGAGACTGCTTTTAGTACATGTTTAACAATATGGCTAGATGAAATTTTGATATCTGATACAGTCTCACAAACGGATGCTATAACTGACTTGTGTACCAAGATAGAGCGATACGCTAAATTATCGGTTAAGTATAATTTAGCTAAATATCTTGCGACATCAGCCAGTGATGGTAATTGATGATTAATATTATTACTTTGGCACCATATTGACCATTTCTTCCAAATAGGAGTGTAGGTCTTAAGTGTCGAAGCTCGCCAACAAGATGTCAATAGCTCCTTCTCTTGAGAGGACCAGTTCTCGGTTAAGGCGTCCCACCCGAAATGAGCCAAGCATCCAGATGGAGATCGTGAACGTGAGCTGGGGGCCGTCCCGTCACCGTGTCCACTAGATGATACTCCAGATCTCGAATCTTGATCGGTCGTGTCATGGCTCGATTTTTTAGATCCGCTTTCCAAAACGGCTTGTTCCACTTGGGTGCTACTATGACAAACTGACCTGCCGCAGAGTTGAGGTGTTGTAACACTCGAGGCATTAGGCTTGATGGTGGAAATATCCAAGCTAGATCGAATTGCCAATGCCTGCTGAACGCGTCGTGAAAGAAGGCGTTCGAGTCTGATGAGTCTAGTGAAACATACCTTGGAACTACGTGGGCGTTTCGGGAGGCGAACAAGTCTATGTCTGGGGTGCCCCATAGTTTGACAATTCTCCGCACTGCCGCGTCCTTCAGATGCCACTCGGATATGATCCGGTTGCGTGACAGCTGATCGGCTTGTACATTGTACACTCCTGGAAGGTGATGAGGTATAAGTACAATATTGAGACTGTCCACTAGAACTAGGAGTTCGTTCGTCAGTTGCAGTAACAGTTTCGATCTGGTTCCGCCCTCGTTTTTTATGTATGAGATTACAGTTTTGTTGTCGCTCTGAAGTATCACCGTAGAATCCTGAAGTTCTGCATTCTGCGATGATATTGCCGCTATTACTGCATACATCTCCTTCAAATTGCAGTGCCAATCTATTTGATGGGGATCCCAAGGCCCTTGCATTTTCTTGTTGTTTATCACCGCTCCCCATTGAATATCTGACGCGTCTGTAGTTACGTAATTGGTTGCCATGACTTTGGGAAAAATTCGAGACTTTTGAGTTAGATTCTGTAGCCACCATTTTAGTTCTAAAGCCACCTCCTGTGGATGCAGTTTCGGAGCACGAGGATTGTGGCGAAGTTGATTGCAGAATCGTTGCAGAGTTCGGCAATGCAGCCTTCCCCGGAGGGTGACGAAGGCTGCAAAGTTGAGGTACCCTAAGAGGCTTTGGGCCTGCTTGAGGGTCCAACTGCCTACTGCTAGACGATTTAGTAGATACTGTCGAATTTTTTGTACCTTTTCTATGGGAAGGGACTTTGTGTTTGTTCGTGTATCCCAGTGTATTCCCAAGAACTCGATTTCTTGTGTTGGGTTCAAGACGGATTTCTCCATGTTGACACTCCAACCCAGGTAAGTCAGAAGGTTCATGGCAATTCTTACATGAGTAATCAGTTTTCTTCGGGACTGGTGTACTATCAGGTAGTCGTCCAAGTATACAATGACACGCAAACCCTTCGAACGCATTTGTTCGGCCATCCAATTTGTCACAGAGGCAAACATCTTTGGAGCAGAGGCCAGCCCAAAAGGCAGACATGTCATTTGCAGAAGCTGACCCCGATAGCTGATGCGGAGGAACCGCCTGTGACCTTGCTTTATAGGTATATGGTAATATGCCTGACTGAGGTCCAGTTTGACCATCCAGTCGCGAGGTTGTAAGAATTTGGGCATTTGGTGGTGATTGAATAGATGGAAATGTTTTGGTTTCATGTATTGATTTAGTGCTTTTAAGTTGAATATAATTCTGTTCTTTCCATTTTTCTTCATTGTCAAAAATAAAGGGGATATGAAACTTGGAGAAGGTGAAGCTATTTCGAGAACAAAGGTTTGAAGCATTATTTGGATTTCTGATGTCATGGCCGGAGACACTGGAGTTTGGAAGTCTTTCATAACATCTAAGGTTGGTAAAATCAAAGGGGGTTTGCGATTGAAGGGGATCCGAGCAGAAGATATCATATTGAGAATAGCTTTGGGAGGATTGAAATGTGACCAATTTGTTCGATAGAGTTTTAGACAACCTCCCGAGAAAACTACAGAGTCATTTATTTTTATGATAGGGTCTTCTAGTGTTATCCTCTTTCCGCCCCCCCTTCTTCTTTGACGAGAATCTTTCGTTATTTCGTTTGGGATTGGAATTCTTGCGTTCGGTTTGTTTAGGTTTCTTTGCTCGGTTCCGAAATGGAGTTTTTCCTTGAAATGAAGTAGAAGGTTCTGGAGAATTTTGTTTTCGTAGAGAAGAGATAGGCTGGCTTTCAAGTTTTTCAATGCCACCTATTTTTTGAATATAACTGGACAAGGTCTGAGGGTTGAATAGGTATTCAGAAGACGGAGGGATCTTTTCTATATCCTCGCGCATATATTTACACTTCAGAGATTTCAAAAGGGACCGTCTACGGAGTTCCAAACACTCCGCGCGCTTGCCACAAATAATTTGTAGGATATCATTTGAAATCACTTTGTAAGTAGACTGATTATCAAACAACTCTTTTAATCTATCATATAATGAGGCAGCAGAAAGCGGGACGCTTGGATTAACTGAAGAATCAATGAGTTCCTGTAAAGCCTTATTGACGGCTTCATTTTGAGCCATGAATGCGTTAGACAAAGCAGCAAAACTACGCTGCGGAGCCATTGGTTCCTCTAATCGTCTAAGTTCCTCATTAATTCTTAAATCAGTGAAGGCAGGGTAAGCTACATATTTTTTCTGAGCGTCAGTGTAGCGAACCGAATTCCAATCAGAAGAATCAAAACGTTGCAAGGCAGTTATTTTAGACAGGCGATCTGTATTGGCTATAGGCACAGACGGCTCCTTAACAACAACCGATAGGCCGGCAATGCTATCAAGATTATGTAATGGTTCAGGAGGTCTCAAAAACTGTTCTTGCGATGGGCATGTAGTAATATTATTCGACGTAGGTAATTTCGCACTCAAAATATTATTTACATGACTCAACAGTTGCTGCGAAATTAATTCAAACCTCCGATCCAGCTCAGAGTCCCGCGAAGACGATCGCCCGCGGCTAGGCCTGCGGTTGCGCTTGCTCCTTGATCGATTGCGATCGGACACTGAGCTATCCGATGAACTCGACGAACTCGATGCACGTGCTCGTTTTCTTTTGCAGATACTCGATGATCTCGAAGTACGTGGTCTTTTTCTTGAATCTTCTGCCGGCGTTGTACCGCCGTTAGAATTATTACCATCAGTATTATCCATGATGATAATAAAAACTTGTACGTAGCACACGTATACACGACACACACGTTTACACTACACACACGTTTACACTACACACACGTTTACACGACAAACACGTAAAACTTTAATATAATAATTTAACGAATTTTCTACGTATATCTCGAAAACTCGTATAAAAATAATAAATTTGCGATTAACTAGTAACCGTCCGAACGGTTCGGAAGACGACGCAACAATGATCAAAGTGACACGGTGGCTTGAGTGAGTCGACAGGCGAGGTAGTGGGGGTGCGGTAGGCGCGTAGCGGAAGTGCGACTGCACGTGAAACAGCGACATCTAGTGACGTAAACCGGAAAAGAACGATGTACTCTCTCTCATAATGGACTTCAGACGTCAAACGGAACACATAATATAATATTATTTCAATAGCAAGGAACGAAGACGGACCGATACTTTGGAATACATAGTTAAAAAATGAAGTGTCGTGCATCATGAAACTAGTTGCTGTACTTACTACTTGTGTAACTAATTCTATGAAAATAATAGTGTGAAATTTACAGTATTGCTAGGATAATGGCTTCGTCAGCATTGAATCTCTGAGGCATCGAATCTTTATTCATATCAGTAATGCAAAGTGTTGTCGTACAGATATTAATTGTATAAAATCAACAAAAGATTGTGTCGGAAGAAAAGACGTTGGCTTGCCATTTTTAAAGCTTTCTTAAACCCATACTTCCAGGCAGGCCCTTTTACGACACTAGTTTCCTAGCTAGCTACTAATATAGTAATCTGTGGTTTTACCATTTAAATTGCGCAGAGCACGAAACTATTTTAGTGGAATAAAATTAATGCATGCATTGTAAAACTTGATGTTTACAAGTGAAATTGTTAGTCTCACGATATTAATATCACGCTACTAATTTCGTAATGTAAATGGTGACTTTATTTTTTGCTGGGTGGCAACACACTTGTGTCAACTGAACGAATGTCATTTAAAAATTCTTGCGTGAAGTTGCGTGTGGTGGTGTTGATAAGTTTGTAAGGGATTTTGTTTGTTTGTATTGATTTGTAATATTGTGCCGGATTTTAAGTTGCAAAACAAAAGTGTTCTTTTTACTTATTGCTTTTTGTTATAGGTACCAAATCGTATTAGTCGTACTTGAGTCTAATCTATCTTTATAATGAAGATTGCTGTGGAAGGTTGTGCTCACGGGGAGCTAGAAAATATATACGAATGTATCGAAACATTGCAAGAGAGGGAAGGTATAAAAATTGATTTACTGATATGCTGCGGTGATTTTCAATCAGTACGCAATGGTGACGATCTATGGGCGATGGCTATACCTGTAAAGTATCAAGATATGTGCTCCTTTTACAAGTAAGCTTTATATTTTTATGTAAACATTTTATCATATCTTTCCATTTTCCATGTCTATTTTGTAGTATATATAGATTATTTAATTCTATGTATTTGTAGATATTACAGTGGAGAGAGAAAAGCTCCAATTCTGACCATCTTTATTGGCGGGAACCATGAAGCATCCAATTTCTTACAAGAGCTACCCTATGGCGGTTGGGTAGCTCCAAATATTTACTACATTGGTAGAGCTGGTGTAGTTAAGTTTGGAGACTTAAGAATTGGAGGTAATTGATGGTATTTTTTTTTATTAAAAAACTAGCTGTAACCTGCAGTTTTACCCATGTTGCTGGGATAAAACATAGCCTGTGTTATTCTCTATTCCATAGGTTACTTGGGTGGCCAACTTTAACACAATTGGTTGTACCATCAAGACATAGCTAACATATAAACTAAATCACTTAATACCTTGGCTCGCGGTTAAGAATATAACAATGACATCAATTGTTATAATAGAATGCGCGTCCCTCACGAGAACCAATGGGTTAAAGGAAAATAAAAGTTTTATTTATTCACAATACTTAATCTGTTGGTTCTCGCGAGGGACGTGCATCCTATTATAACAATTGATGACCTTGTTATATTTGTAACTGCGTGCCAAGGTATTAAATTTAAAAGTACTATATGTTTCATGTACAGTGTTCTCTGTTTCAGGCATATCTGGTATATTTAAAGGACGTGATTATCTGCAGGGGTTATGGGAGTGTTTACCATATACACCAAATTCATTAAGATCAGTATACCATGTACGGTCACTTGATGTTTTCCGATTAGAACAACTTAAAGAGAAGGTCCATGTCATGCTTTCACATGATTGGCCACGAGGTATCACTGACTTTGGTAATAAACACAAACTTATTTCAAGAAAACCATTTTTGAGGTATCTGTACTAAACATTTTTTGTATACATTGCTCAATTGTGATAAAGAAATGAATAAACAAAGATCCTTTGAGTGATTACTCATTACTTATAATTCTGTTTTAGGGAAGATATTGAGGCAAATCAATTAGGCAGTGTCCCAGCTCAAAAATTATTACATAAATTGAAACCAGACTATTGGTTTGCAGCGCATCTCCACTGCCAATTTGCAGCACTGGTGAATCATGAAGAAACCAATTCAGAGACAAAATTCCTGGCTCTTGATAAATGTTTACCTAAGCGCAGACATTTACAAATACTGGATTTACCTCCAGAGTATGATGGTGACAAACAATTGAAGTATGATGAAGAATGGTTAGCAATATTGAAAAATACTAATCATTTGTTGACTGTGAAAAATGTTAATTATCATTTGCCTGGTCCAGGAGGTAATGAAAGGTAACTCAAGTCTTATCTACTGATTAATATAATGCACTATTTCTTCTGCCCCACCATTAACTGAGGAATCTGATGTTTTCAAAGAATAAAAAAAAATCTCTTTTATTCCAGGTTATGATTTATCTGTTTACCAATATTTATCCAAATCTGTTGATCCAAAATGATTGACTAACAAAATTGTGAGTGATATTAGGCAACAATTTCAACAAACTAGTGACTATATCTGAGACCAAACAGATCTGCGATAGGTGCTCTAGTTCTTGAGATACAAAGTTGACCCTGCTAGGATGGGCCCTGTCTAGCAGGGGCACCTTAGAACAATTAGCAAATGATTGAATATAAATCCAAAACTGGCCCTGCCAGGAAGGTTTACACATCAGTCACCATCAGTAACAAATAAACCATGTTCTTATTAAATCTGGTGAATAAGTTGGCCTGAGAGTCAGATCGCAAACAGTAGTTAAGTGAAATAACCATTCTCATTATTTATTTCATTTCAGGTATGATTTTACACCAACACAGGAAGAGAAAGAAGCTGTAATCAAAATAATGGAAGACATGACTATAAAACATGAAAATTTTGTGAAGACTGCTCCAGTTTACATACCAGGTAAACCAAAACATTCTCCAACTGAGCCAATACTAAATCCACAGACAGAGAAATTGTGTGAAAATCTAGGGATAGATGATCCTGTACAAGTTATCATGGCAAGGTCAGGTCGACTGATGAAACAACCACAAGTAGATACTGATGATAATGCAAGTGCTGCTGATGATACTCCAACTCCTGCTGTGAAATCCCCATTAAAATGTATGAAGCTTTCACTACCAGCACCAGTTACACCTAGTGACCATGATGTACATACATTACAACAACCATTATTAACAGAAAACACTTCTTCATTATGTACAAGCTATAATGATACATCTGAAATTGCCACACCAGTTTCAGCTGGAGCAAAGAAAACTTTTAAAAGGCGTAACGTATCTATTTATAGTACTCCATGTCTAGATGATACCACAAGCACCACTAGTTCTTTACTGGAATCAGAAGATAGTCCATGCTCAAGTAAATTACCATGTAAGAGTAATCCCTTGTAAATAGTTGTAAATTTCTGTTAGTATCAATTTAAATTGGTGGGGTGCAATCTGCTGCAGCTGTGCATGCAACACTTTTCTGCACATTGTGCCGGTGTGCATGGAAATGTAATAGAGGCCTTATATACATATTATTCAATTGTACTTCAAAAAAGCGCACTCCATCGCGTTTCCGTATTAATCTTACCCTTTAAAATAAATACAGACCAAACGGCATTCACTAGAATTTTTCTGTGCTGTGTTGTGTTCATGACTAATTAATTAATATGTAAAAAAAACTGAAATGAGAGAACTATTTTATGACTTGATTGTCTGGAGACAATGGCAAACCCTAGGCACTACATTATTTAATTACCTATGCTTTAAATCACATACAGTAAGTGCTGAGCCCATTGGTTGATTTGAGGGCAAAATTACTCCCGTTATGTTGCCAGGGTGCATGTGAGGAATAGTTAGTATTCAGAGATAAGAAATAAAAGTGGCATACTCAGCTCATCATTACCATCAGATCTATTTGAATAGGATATAATTGAACTGTTTTACAAAAATCTTTAACCGACTTCAAAGTACACTAAGAAGTAATCTAATCTTGATCTGATGACAATGGGACCAAACGGGAAGTGTACCTTTCAAATAAAATAAAAAAATTCAACATAAAATAAATACAACCGAATTGAGAAGTCCTCCTTCCTCGTCCATCCTTTTTTTAAAGTCGGTTGAAAACATATTTGGATAGAATTTACCCTTAGTTTCATAAGATTACATTATTTCACTGCTCAAGAGGTTATGATTATGAATGATTCATAACCATGTACATATTATTATTTACAAGATGTGTAATTAAATTAATAAGGACTTATTAATTATAAGAAATTAATAATAATATGATCAGTGTGACTTGTTTGACTGTTATTCGTGAGTTTATTCTGGCAATAAATGAAGTGCAATTTTATTTGTGAAAAGCAATGTATTATTTTTACCCAAGATATATCTTGGTTAGTGATAATGATTATCTATTTATATAAAAATACTTATCCTTAATGACTGATTGATCTATCAACACCACATAAACTGATGAGGTAAGAAACATGAAATTTTGCATACATGTAATTTACATAAGCACCCACTAAGAAAAGGTATTTCAATATTCTACCCCTTGGGGGGTTTATAAGGGGTTGCGGGTGAAACTGGGGCAGAAGAGAAGGCTAGTGTATTTAAATAAATAAATAATAAATAAATAAATATCCTGGGACATTCCTCACACACGGTCATCTGATCCCAAACTAAGCAGAGCTTGTACTATGGAAACCAGATAACTGATATAATACATATACTACTTTTTGTTTGTAAATACATACTTATTATACATAATTACACCCAGACTCAGGACATACAGACATGCTCATGCACACAAATGCATGTCCTGTGTGGGAATCGAACCCACGACCTGCGGCGCTATAGGTTAAGACGCCACGTCTTAACCAACTGCGCCAACTGGCCCGTAATATTTGAAGTTTGAATGTTATATTTTATTTAACATGAGTTAATAAGTGCTCTTTCAACTGAGGCATGTTCTTAGGCTTGTAATTACACTGGTTGCACTTGAGTTCCATTGCCATGAGTTGCTTATGTAATTCTTTAGACATCTTTTCTATAAAACCCTTTTCTTTCAACTCCTGTAGAGCATCTGAAACATAATTTTCTTTTATAAATAACTTGATATACTGCTGACAATATAAAATATTATTCATATTAGAATATAAGGTTTCAAAACATGCAGTGGCGTAACTATACCATCTGGGGCCCGTGGAAAATTCTTTTGATGGGGCCCTATCAGTAAAAAGCGTCATGTTGTACTCAGTTTAATTTAAATAAACGTACTCAGTACTAATTTTCAGCGTACTCAGTTACACGTTGTATATGTCCCACTAATGGCCATAGGCCTCCTCTCTTAGGCGAGAGGGAATGGTCTGTAGTCCCCACGCTAGCCCAATGCGTATTGGAGACTAGTTGTCTCACTTTGGATTTTAAGCAGAACTTATAAAAATATACTATTCAAATAAAATAAAATACTCAGGTACAATGTAAAAAAATATTTTTGAGCTCGCTGCCTCTTTGGCCGGGGCCCTCTTGGGTCGGGGGCCCGTGGCATTTTGCCAGCCCTGCCACCCTATAGTTACGCCACTGAAAACATGTATGATAGTATTTTAGGTACTGGGCAGATACAGATAATGTGAAAGTTCATGGCTAGTATCCATAATAATCCCTAAAAATCTTACCTTCATATGGAATAAAAAACTTTGAAGTAAAACTATTCCAGTGAACTTTAGTCTTCAAACATGGCGAGACCATGTCTTTACTTATTATATGCATGTGCAGTCTCTGCATGCTGGGTACTGCATGGAAACCAGCTATAAGATCATCATTCTCCTTTCTCAACTCCCTATATATTAAATTAAATTCTTCTAATAAACTAACATGAGATTTATTTAAATTATAAATACTGTTTATATCTTCGAAAGGTAGCATGAGGTAGTGTATCTTAGCTTTTGGATATTTGTCTTTAATTACAACAACTCTTTCAGTTTGTTTTACTATGGAATCAGGATCCTTCATAGAATCAAGTAAGCCCAAACACCAGTGTTTTGGTTTCTTCAAAGTTGCACTCAATGATGGCGCAGGTGTTGATCTCTTGCTCATATTTCTTCAATAATTATTCTCAGCTGTTCGTAAAAAGTTACCAAGATATTTTTTTGGGTACCACGGCATACCAAGGGTATTGTTTTTTATATGAGTTTATAGAATTACCTGATGTCTCATTATCTGTACACTTTACATGATACATACATTCCGAAATGGATAATATCGATCAGTGTTCACAACCTGAAGCCAGGCAGCTATCGTACCAGGGCCGTAAAATTATCGTATATGCTCGTATATGGATCAAAATTATCGTATCCATCAGGAAAATGGCTAAAATACTTAAAAAAATCATATGAAATGTGATTTTAAAGGATAGAGACACATGAAAACAAGCATATTTTTTAAAAGTTTATCTGAATAGATTCTATATTTGCTAGAACAGAATACACAAATATTAATGAAACTTAATATTTTATATACAAATTCGAAAAGACAATAACTGCCAACACTCCACCACATCGAACGACGATATCGATATCGATGGCTGATTGGAAGACAGTAGCAAGATTGCGCCATGGAGCAACAGCATGTGTTCCTAATATGTTCCTAAGAAAGAAATGAGCCAATAGATGGTGCTGACACTAAAAAACAACTGTAATTGTTATTGGGCTATTGGCTATCTGTGTAATCTATCAGAATGGAAATTATCGTACAATCTGCGTACGATAGTCGTGTACCATCGTACATCGTACGTAGTTATGAAATTATCGTACATGTACGATAATTATCGTACGGTTGCGAACACTGATATCGATCACAGCGATTACAGCAATAATTTGCGTACCGAATTAGATATCACGCTTATGACAGCTGAGAACTATCAACAATTCGGAACGCCCGTTATCGCGCTCACAGTATTCAAAACAGAACATTTGAGAATTTAATTGAAAGCTGAATTATCAATGCGCTAGGACTCCTTATATCTTTTATAAGTTGACTCGCAAAAAGGAATATCTGCTTTTTTTTATTATTTTTCTCTCATAAAATCATAAAAAGTATCTTTGCCAAATAGAAAACCAAGAATCTTATTAGATTTTTGCCGTCACTTATGACAGCGCTCACGGTGATATCAGTTTAGGGCATGGTCAGTGTGAGCGCAGTATGGCGGATGTCATGACGTCATCTATGACGTTTCACGGGACATCGTGAACTGTCATTATTCAATTCGGTACGGGTTTAAGCACGCTCAAATCGATTACAGCGATTACAGCGGTAATTCGGAATGCAGCCTAAGGGTACATTCCGAAATGGATAATATCGATCACAGCGATCACAGCAATAATTTGCGTACCGAATTAGATATCACGCTTATGACAGCTGAGAACTATCAACAATTCGGAACGCCCGTTATCGCGCTCACAGTATTCAAAACAGAACATTTGAGAATTTAATTAAAATCTGAATTATCAATGCGCTAGGACTCCTTATATCTTTTATGAGTTGACTCGCAAAAAGGTATATCTGCTTTTTTTATTTTTTTTCTCTCATAAAATCATAAAAAGTATCTTTGCCAAATAGAAAACCAAGAATCTTATTAGATTTTGCCGTCACTTTTGACAGCGCTCACGGTGATATCAGTTTAGGGCATGGTCGGTGTGAGCGCAAGATGGCGGATGTCATGACGTCATCTATGACGTTTCACGGGACATCGTTGACTGTCATTATTCAATTCGGTACGGGTTTAAGCACGCTCAAATCGATTACAGCGATTACAGCGGTAATTCGGAATGCAGCCTAAGTCGATGGGAAAAAGACGTTCGTTTTCTGTTTGACAGGTTTGAGTTTTGACATAATCAGAGTTGCCAGGGCCCTTCGAGTCGAAACTTACGTTTTGATTCCTGCAAACTTGTTACTGCAAAAGTGCTATTTAAAAAGCCTACGTTTAATAAATTATGAATACGCTTCAATATAAAATAATACGTTTCGACGTACCTTAAGAATGGGGTAATAAGGTCTAACCTTGCTTTTTTAACTAATCTTGGTTGGTATTGGTAAATAATGATCTTTTCAACACACTCGTTCGTAAAGTGACGTTTATTGCAAAATACAAGTCTGTTTTTTCCTTGCAAAACGTCGTATGAGACGCGTGTGCATTGATTATTACACTCTCGGCTCCCTTATCGCCTGCTTAATGTGGAGTGCCTGGAGTGTTCATAACCAACTTTGCACACATGTATCATAATGTACTATTATTAACTAATATGGGTGAGTTTATAAACTAATATGACATGACTGTAATAACAGAATTTTGTTAATTTATTTCACAAGAATGTATTATTTTCTCAAAATTCTACTATATTTGTATAAAATTCTACTACATTTGTATAATAATATAATGTACAACGTGTAATTGCGAATACCGATGCCCTTCGCGCCGCTGCCGCGCTGTCGGTAAATTGCAGCACATCAAAGGGTTTTGTCGCGACAAAGTTCGTGCGGTTGGCTACACTTCTCGCGCTTTAGGCCGGCCATTGGATACTCAAAGGGCCGGCCGCATATTATAAGAAACTAGCAGCGAATCCCGGCGTTGCTCGGTTTAAAATACATCGCATATTTAGTGGTATAAAAATATATAAGGATACATTTTTAACAGATATTATAGATTTCTATTTTCGATTTCGATTTGGTTCTTTTAGTTAGATCAATAATAACACTCGTACACATTTTGGAACTTTCCAGATCAATCCAAAAAAAATTAGAACTTTCTCTAACATTTTAAATTGCACTCATTTTAGAACTTTCTCGAACATTCTAAATCGATCATAATAAATTTCACTCATTTTGGAACTTCCTAGATCATTCTAGAAATTTCTAGAACTTTCTCGAACATTCTAAATCGATCATAATCAATTGCACTCATTTTGGATTTTCCTGATCTTTCGGAAAATTTCTAGACCTTTCTCGATCATAATAAATTGCACTCATTTTGGAACATTCCAGATCATTCGGGAAATTTCTAGAACGTTCTCGAACATTCTAACTCGATTCGATAAAACTGTTATTAGTTTTGGACATTTTGGAACTTTCTAGATGAAGCCAGAAATTTGTAGAACTTTCTCAAAACATGCTATATCGATTATAATAGTTTGCATTCACTCTTGAATTTTCTAGATCATTCCAGATATTTGTTGAACTTTCTAGTACATTCCAAATCGATTATAACCGTTTTACACATTTTGGAACTTTCCATTCCAGAAATGTTGAGATCTTTTCAGAAGTCCTCATGCGTTAGAAAAGGACAGCAATATGTGTTTTAACATTTTCGCCACCCACAACCACCCCCTTCCACCCACCGCGACCAAACTCCCTTACTACCACCTGGAGACCAAGGGGTATTTACCACCTCAACGGGAAGTTGATTGGGATTGGTAGTGTTTGAGAAAACTGCGTATTTACGTACCCACAAAAGCATTTTATATATATTATTAGATTAGATTATCTGTCAGAAAATTTCGTACGCCCGCCGGTAGGCACGTTGCTCATACATTTTGTTCTAGACCCCGCATACTATCCGAATTCTGACGTGTCTGACGTCCGCTTCTGATGAGTACCGGATGCAAACCATCGAACGTCCGAATTTTTTCTGATCAGAATGTCGGATGGCGCGCTCTCCATACATTTTGTACTAGACCCCGCACATCTATCCGAAATTCGCATCAGTTGTCGAGTGGACGCCGTGTGGTATGCACGCGTTCATTCTGTACGGCGAGATAAGATGGTGATTTTTAAATGATTTCTTCACAAGGAAGTGTACGTCCTCTTTTAAGAAGAATAAACACTATTTATTTGTATTAATGTTGTTTTATTTATAAAGAAACAATTAAATGAATAATCACAATTAATTAGTACAGTGAGCAGCGTTGCCAGACGTCCCGATTTTGGCGGGACGTCCCGATTTTTAGCCCATAATTAAATGTCCCGCGCGGGACAGGCCCAGTCCCGCTTTTCGAGGATTACTCGACGGAGAAATTGAAATCATCGTTGGACGTAGAAGTGGGTAATTGTAAAGACACCACTACTCAGAAATGGTACCAGGTTACCCGCGACGCGTCTTATACATCGGAGTAGTGTCGCGCCAAAGTGCGCTAAATGTCATTGAGACGTACAAAAATCAAACTTCTAGTTATAGTCATCGCAATCTGACGCCCGCAAGGGAATCAAAACCTATAGGGTACTTCCCGTTGACCTAGAACCATGTAATTTGGCAAGAAGCAATTTCATGTAGTAGGTATGTAAAGGACGGAATCCGAAAAGCGATTTGAAGTTAGTAAAAAAAATTATATCAAATTAAATTATATCATAAAAAAATTACAACATAATCGGAAGAAAGGGGAAAATACTTCGTGACTATACTCCTGATGAACGTACTACATATTTACATTACCTACAAGTTTCTACGGAACCCTCGGTACGCGAGTCCGACTCGCCCTTGGCCGGTTTTTTTAGTATGTCCCGCTTTTGATGATGGAATCCCGCTTTTTTTACTCTAGATGGTTCAAAATCCCGCTTTTCCCGAAAAAATATCTGGCAACGCTGACAGTGAGTGACCGATCATAGTATGATGCAATCAATATGGCGCTCAACGCACTAGGGTTGTACCCCTGTATCTAGTCTCTATCTACCTCTATATTACCTTATCTTATAATTTAAAGTAAGAAAGATACCAGCGGTGCGACCCGCTAACTTTGGTGGTAATCGTACTAATGTCATTTTGACGTCTGATTAAGTTTTGGTGATCATCGTCCTACCGCGTAACTCGTACTCTGACGTCACAAAAACGATGACCACTAATCACCAGTGAGTGAATGAAAACCCTATGTTTTTGACATATGATTATCATTTTTTGGTATTGTGTAAGAAAAAAAAAAAAAAAAAACGAAAACGATTAAGTTTTGCTAATGTCAAATGAAGCCGGGGACTAATGTGCTCCCTTCTTCAGCGAAATCTATCATATTTTGTATCTTTTTTGCATTTTATTGTTATATTCTCATAGTGTTTGCGTAAATATTAAGTGCTGTTTCTTGGTTTTCGTATTTTTTTGTATATTTCATGTGTACCGAGCGTGAAATGGCGAGAGCGTATTTGCTGGGATTTGCGGAGGATAAACGCTTAGAGGCAAGAGAAAGGATAGAGCGGAGGATGCAGAGAGATTTAAGCAGGCCCATGCTGCTACCGGAGACTTCGTTCTCAGATAATTTCAGCCTTTGAAAGGTATAAAACCTATAGGTTATAACCTTGTTTCGAAACAATTGTTACTTACCTTTTTCAAGGTCTAACAGTAGGTATTCAAACGTAGTTACCTATAGGCCAATATCACGATGCTTTGCAAGAACTTGATCCCGCTTAAGGCATCCACAAAAAGAGTTACTTACTGCTGTGCCTCCAGAAATCAGCACATTAAAACAAACATAGAATCAAGACAATCATTGTTAGTGTTAGTGCTTTTTAATAAATAAGCCACCTTCATAGTAATGTACCGTTAACTACCTAACTTAAAAGTTTTTAACAAGCACTTTTCTTACAGATACTGGCAGCATTGCAATTCTATGTGAGTGGCGGAAAAGAGCTTTCTTAACCTATCACAGACAAAAATTTCGGATTGTCTGATGGCAGTTACAAATTTGCTAAATTCGCCTCACATCTTGAGAAAATATGTACATAATATGTTTTACAAGAACTCACTTGGATAGAGATTTTCAAGGAGGTAAGTAAGGTTATTTTTATAACCTTCAGTTTATTCTGATAAGGTTTACAGTTTCAACAAAATTAGAACATTATACTACAAACTCAAACTAAAAGTTCATATTATAATGTTGTTTTAGATTCATAGAGAAATTTGGATTTCCTGGGGTTTTTGGGTACATTGATGGTACATATGCTATCATTCACCCCAAGGACAATAAGGAAGTATATACTTCAACAGGAAGTATTACCACTGACTGCCTTAATGTCATGGTGGTATGTAATTCTTCATAGGGGAGGGGGGAATGGTCGGAAACGCGTGAGCGATGCTTCGTGTGTTGCAAACGTCCATATGGCGACGGTAACCGCTTACCATCAGGCGGGCCGTATGCTTGTTTACCGACTTAGTCATATAAAAAAAATGTGAGTAATTTTATTTAATATTCTTATAATATTTGGCTATTTGTTTTGCAGATTTGTGATCCAGATTTGCAAATTTTACATGCGAGCCATGACTCACACATTTGGAACTACAGTCCTGTGAAGGAACACATGTCACATCTGCATCTAGAAGAGCAGTTTTATGTATACATACTGTTTTAATTAGTTATATAGAGAATAGGTGTACCTATGTATAAGATGATGTATTAGTTTTATATCGAATAGCTTTAAGTAATAGTTATTGTATTGAATTATTTTTATGAATAAGATAGATTATAATAGTCTTATATCAAATAGGTTTTAAGTGTTGAATTCAATTATGTTTATGTATATGTATAATTTTTATACAGAATAGTATTATGTATAGGAATTGTATTATTTTACATGGAATAGGTATGTTTTGATAGATAGCTTAGTTTTATATAGAATATGGTTATTTATAGAAATTATATTCAATTAGAAGAATAAAAATTGTTCATGTATATTTATTGTATTAAATTAATGATAGAATAGGTTTAATTATACTCATATATTAATATTTTCACATAATCAGTAACAATTTTAGTAGATTGCCATTTTATGTACATGTTTAATGTCATAATTTGTATCAGTTATTTAAGAGATTGATTTATTTGTTATTGTATGTACACTTTATAGCATTAGATATGTAATTTGTAGCAAATAACTCATCTTTATTACTTAACCTATTTTTTAAGGTAGGTTATTTACTATTGTATAAACACTAAATTGATTATTAGTAATTCTGCATTTACTTAACATTATAAATGTCGAAGGAAGTTTGTTTGTCACCTCTTGAAGCTAGTTAAATATGTATATGATATTGTATACCTGGAATTTATCCAGTAGTCACACCTTTTACAGTAAATAAAATGCACAGTAAAACAAAGACAAAAAAACATTCATTTATTAAATTAAATTATTTGTTACACATTCCTTAGTTTCTTGCCGACAATCTTCTCAGCAAAAACAACCTTCCGAACCAGTGGCACAGTTTATTAATATGCCAACTATAACTTATTTGATTAAAATCCTATTTGATATTCGAATTGTATCATTTTTTATTAATTGGTCCGATATAATTATATAGAGATAATAACAAATTCCATTTATTCAGTTTAAGCCCTATGAAGGCATTCAAATTAATTTATTACAATTAAGCCCTAAGAAGGCACTCCAAATAAATCGACGGTCACTACGTATAAACAGACATGTTCCATACATGATGTATGAGACATGTCTGTTTATACGTAGGGACCGTCGAAATGACGAACAATGATTTAAATTGAACTATTGTATCATAATAGTTCAATTCGAACCATTGTATCTGCATGTTGGACTATGCCAGGCATGGCAGTAGACATCGTGATCATGGCTGCTGCCATACTCTTTCACTGCATTTGACAGTCGCTCCTCTGCAGCCACACTGCGCTCCTCAATCTGCAGTGCTCTCGCAGTGAGCCCACTGCAATGGGCGAACATGGCAGCTTGTTTGGTAGTGGCTGTATTGTCCTCGGTTGTAACCTGAAAGCAGTAGTTTTATACCTTTTAACCAAAGCCTTCCTCATTATTATTGTGTATATGATATATAATATTTAATTACAAGAAATATCCAAGTCTTATATAATGTGAATATAATGATAGGTATACACTATTCCAAAATTCAAGATACCGGTAGGTTAGGTACATAACAATATTATAGTCACTCTTTGTAGGTAACTTTAGAGACATGCCCTATAAATACATTAATAGCATTAGCGCATTAGAGTATTAGAGTTTGACTATTCATAAGTACCTGTGAAGGCCTATTTGAATGAATAAATTATTTCATTTCATTTCATTTCAATAAGTTATTGTGCAAAGTATAGGGCAAAGAATAACGAAAATAAAAAGAGTATTATAAGTACACATACATTCAGTAAACAAATGACATAATACTAAAATAACCTTATGAATGACTTACATCTCCACTTATCAGGGGTTTTGGTGTCACACACCGTGAACAGAATTACGAAGGCGGCCCGCCGTAACTTATGGACCTGCCAAGCTTAGCTTGGGCCCAGAGACGCCCAACGGCCAACTCCCGTTTCTCTTCCATTAGTTCATCCAGCATCTCGCGCTGGTGCTGGGAGACAATTTTATTCGCCGGCATGCTAGAATTTTAATACGATTTAATCATTGGACACACCGTCACGTCTCCAACTTTAGGTGGACAGAGATAATGTAGCCGTAGGCGTATACTCTGAAAGATTTTAGTGCAGCAAGAAGGTATACCTACTATATAGTAGCTAGTTTAAAGGTGTGATTATATTTTTGTGGTCTACTTACTTGTGTTTTGATCACAAACTAGTGTTTTATTTTAACTTTTATCGTTTGTTTTGATAATATTCTTTTCGACGTTTTAGGTTAGGTACGAGTGTTGTCAGACTCATCTTACTAATTTCCAACCAAAACATTTTCTGGAGATAATTTCTTTTACTTTTAGTTGAGCTACTTATGCCAATTTAGATCTAATGCATACTTTTACACTGAAATACTTTAAATAATACATTTCTGTTATGAAAACGATGTGTAATCCAATAACATAAAGTAGCTACTAAAAAAATATCATCGGACTTTTAGAACGTTCTAGCAACACTGCTTTGCGCGTTTGGTTGTTTCATTTTATTCCTTTATTTTTTAATTCAAAAAGAACGCTTTGGGAAGTAAATAATAAACAGTAAATATGATTTAACTTGACAACAATTGAAACCCTAATTTAATATAAATTAATAATTGCATTTAACATAACTTTGAAAATGTATCAACGCGTGGCTAAGTTGAATAAACGAAACTCTATAATCATTCACTCACGGACACCATTAAGTGTGTACTTTTTAGACAATAGCATTTTGGTGGTAATGAAACCACCGGATGATTATCATTAATCTTGTTCAAAACGTACGCACCGAAATAAGGCGGTAGACCCGCAGTATGTGTCCAATGAGCAGAGTATTTATAGGAATCATAAAAAAATATATTTTAGTTTGACTGTGTGTGGGTGGATTTGTGTACGTGTAAGGGTATGTATGTAAGTGCGTATGAATGTGTGAGTTTTTGTATGTATTTAATATATATTATATTTAGCCACATTTATGTATTATGTTCGTAATGTACTTTTTGGAACACGTTTAAATTTACGAACGCACCCAGTTCGGGGTTGGATTTCGTAGTATAATTACTATTTGTATACTGTATACTATTTGTACCATAATTTTACCTTTAGGTCGATTGCTACTGTTATTGGTTGAAATAAATTAAATTGTAATCATAATAATATAATAATAATAATACTTTATTAATTTCTCATCAACACATTAATGGTACAGAGTCATAGTTATTGCAGATAATATAGTAGAGACTAGTGGTGTCTGATTTAGTATTAAAATCTGTGAGTGAACAATAAATCACCCCTATTTTCCCACCTTAGGGTAGGTATTTTTTCCAAATTTATGTGGGACCAACTACGAGGTGAACCCTATCCAATAAAAAAAGAATGATTAAAATCGGACAACATACTCTATAAAGTTATGCGTGTTCCTAGATAAAAAAAAATATATACGACTTGTAAACCGCCGCAAACATCCAAATAAAAAAAAAGGAAGTTTGCGGCAAGCGCTTGCGAACCATCCACTCGTTTGTGTGTAGTTAGTATTAGTATCGCTTGCGCACTAGCGGCGAACAGACGTGTGCCTGCGTACTGTTAAAACTATGCAATGCCTAAAAATATTTGATTTAATGGTCTATTCAGTAAATTTACAATTCCTCGAATGCTGAAAAATGCAGGATGCATTACCCTGCATTTTAACCGACGAAAAAACGGAGGTTTTAAGTTTACACGTATATATTTTTTCTTATGTATGAACATGCATATCTTTTTATAGAGTAGTCCGATTTTAATCACCTCGTACAGTTGTTCCCATATAAATCTGGAAAAAATAGCTATCCTTTAGGTGGGAAATAAGGGGTGATTTATTGTTCACTCACAGATTTTAATGCTGAATTATTCGTCCATGATTGTGTATTAAATTAAACGCTTTGACTAATGATATATCCAGACGGAGCTACGAAGCTGTTTACGCGTCGATAAAAATAGCCCCTAACTGTTAGGGGCTAAATCATTTTCCCGTCCTCAGTATCAGTTGAGACGTCACTGGGACACAACCAAAATCACCAAAATTGTATTGTTTCAAAATGTCGTTTTGTGTGATAAAAGTGTGTAAAAACTACATGGGCCGATCTAGACCAACGAAAAAACTCACCTATCATCGGTAAGTAACAATGTTTCCTATTAGTTCCTCCAATATAAGCCATTGAAATGTTTCGAAAATAAATTATTTTGAGTAAGCGCCATTTTTTTTTTTTTTTTTTTTTTGTAAATTTGTTCTTGACCATGGATACTAAGTCCTTCAGTCGCATACATTTTATTTATAATATCACTATAATATAGTCCGCACATTCACTTTCACATAGTCTGCATGTTCAGTCACCGTCCAGTCATGTTTTAGTAAAATGGTGGTCATTGTACTAAAACTTATCACGGACTTTTTGAGACAACTTGTAAAGTCACGATACACATATTCATTTCATTTCACTTCACTGGTGCACATATATTGAATAAAATACCACCGATAATATGCAATAAAACTCAAAATACACGAATTTATGAAAATAAAAATGAAAATGCTACGTCACTCTGCAAGTTCCCGCCAAAAAGTCCGCCATTTTTTATGTGTTGCCTGTCCTGCCAGTTTATGAACTCAAAACTCCCATGGTAATTTATATCAGTCAATAGTTAAATACGAGTATGTAGATACTGATATATCATAAGCGACGGTGGACAAGTCGAATTTTTAGGGTTTCTTTTAATGCTAATGACGATTATGTCCTGTAAGATAGTAGTCGCTTCAGTAATGCAAAAATAAAAATGGGTATTAATTTAAGATTTTCCTTGAGCTAATAACGAATATCATTTTGAATTTCAAGATGGTGGACCTATTTTTTTTTAAGTTGACGTGTTTGTCGTTTTCGGTTTTTCCATCATAGTCAGTGATTTATACAGGTCGTTGTTTTGGTCAGCGACGAGCGACTCAGGGTCGATAATACAAATGATACTGGTGCTAAAAAAAATACTTTTTTTTTTATTAATAAAAAAAAAATGTAAATTTTGAAAATCATTTAATAAGCTAAAGTGTTGACATAATACTCAACAGGAGTACGAGGGAGTAAAGGGGTGGGGCGATGGCGGCTTGCGCCTAGCTCTATTCTGTGCACGTGCCTAGTAACCATACTTTGCGGTAATTTTATTTCAAATTGAATAAGGTATTTCTCAACATATTTACAGTATTTAATGGAATTAAGTCCATTTTTGGGGAATATATATTTTGTACTACCGCTCCTGGGTCGCTTGTCGCCGACCAAAACAACAGCCTGTATAACCATGGATGCGGTCACCGGAACATTTTGTAAAATACTTCTTCCTACAAGTAAACAGTACAGCCATCTGTTTAAAATCAATTGAACTACGTAGTGCCGCGTTGCATAGGCGTACGATGTAACCTTGTATGTGCGTACCATGCAATTATTTTTTTACTACATTTTTATTTAAGTCGGATATTACTAAATTAAAAAATAAGGTTATTCGACACGCGTGTATGTAATATTATTGGAATTGCAAAATATTCACAATTTAAAATAGTGTCCGCCATATTGAACTTTTTAGTTATTGGTCCGATTGCTCTCAAAATTGATATTTGAGAGGCCTTTGGAACATAAACCATGAATCTTTTCTCAAAATTCAAACAAGTGGCCGCCATATTGAACTATTTAGTTATTGGTCCGATTGCTCTCAAAATTGATATTTGGGAGACTCTTGGACCATATAACATGAATCTTTGGCCAAAATTGAAAAAAGTGTCCGCCATTTTGAACTATTTAGTTATTGGTCCGATTGCTCTCAAAATCGATATGTAGGAGACTCTTGGACCATATAACATGAATCTTTGGTCAAAATTGAAAAAAAAGTGTCCGCCATTTTGAACTATTTAGTTATTGGTCCGATTGCTCTCAAAATTGAGATTTGAGAGACCCTTGGACCATATAACTTGAATCTATGCTAAAAATTAAAAAAAGTGGCCGCCATATTGAACTATTTACTTACTGGTCCGATTGCTCTCAAAATTGATATTTGAGAGACCCTTGGACCAGTAATGAAATAGTTCAATATGGCGGCCACTTTTTTTAATTTTGAGCAACAATTTATGTTATGTGATGCTAAGGCCTCTCAAATCTCAATTTTGATAGCAATCGGACCAATAACTAAATAGTTCAATATGGCGGACACTTTTTTTCAATTTTGACCAAAGATTCATGTTATATGGTCCAAGAGTCTCCCAAATATAAATTTTTAGAGCAATCGGACCAATAACTAAATAGTTCAATATGGCGGCCACTTTTTTGAATTTCGAGAAAAGATTCATAGTTTATGTTCCAAAGGCCTCTCAAATATCAATTTTGAGAACAATCGGACCAATAACTAAATAGTTCAAAATGACGGACACTTTTTTTCAATTTTGACCAAAGATTGATGTTATATGGTCCAAGAGTCTCCCAAATATCAATTTTCAGAGCAATCGGACCAATAACTAAATAGTTCAATATGGCGGCCACTTTTTTGAATTTCGAGAAAAGATTCATGGTTTATGTTCCAAAGGCCTCTCAAATATCAATTTTGAGAGCAATCGGACCAATAACTAAATAGTTCAAAATGGCGGACACTTTTTTCAATTTTGACCAAAGATTCATGTTATATGGTCCAAGAGTCTCCCAAATATCAATTTTGAGAGCAATCGGACCAATAACTAAATAGTTCAATATGGCGGCCACTTGTTTGAATTTTGAGAAAAGATTTTTGGTTTATGTTCCAAAGGCCTCTCAAATATCAATTTTGAGAGCAATCCGACCAATAACTAAATAGTTAAATATGGCGAACACTAGGTTTGACTGGATTTGCTTGATTTGACTTGGTTTGACTCTATTTGATTCGAATTGACTCGGTTTGGCTCGGTTTGACTCAATTTGACTGGATTTGACTCGATGTGACTTATTGATTCGATTTCACTCGGTTTGACTTGTTTTTTTTTTTTTTTTTTTTATACCACTAAGGTGGCAAACAAGCATACGGCCTGCCTGATGGTAAGCAGTTACCGTAGCCTATGGACGCTTGCAACACCAGGGGCATCACTCGCGCGTTGCCGACCCTGAAGAAATCTCTTCACGCCCTTTTTGAAGAACCCCATGCTGTACTCCATTGGGAAAACCACGGCGGGGAGCTCATTCCACAATCTGAGCGTCCGCGGAAGAAAGCTCCTTTGAGCCCGCACAGTTCGAAACAATTCTGGTTTCAATATGTGAGGATGGACTCCCCGTCGATGGCGAGAGTTGCGATGGTAGAAGGTAGCAGTGGGCAACAAGTCGAACAATTCTTTAGAACACTCTCCGTTGTACAAGCGGTAGAACACACATAAGGAGGCAACGTCTCTCCTTAGACTAAGGGGCTCTAAACCGCTTGTGAGCTCGGGATCGTCAACAATTCTGATGGCACGTCGTTGAACCGAGTCTAAAGGCCCAAGCTGGTATCCAGGTGCTCCCGCCCATAGGTGACAGCAGTACTCCATATGAGGCCGGACTTGTGACTTATAAAGTTGTAGCCTTTGCCCCGATGTGAAGTACTGCCTCGCTCTGTTGAGCACTCCGAGCTTTTTGGATGCCAGCTTAACCTTGTCTTCCAAGTGACTTCGGAACAAAACGTCGCTAGAAATGTCGACGCCAAGGATCCCGATGCTTTGACTGATGTTCAAGGAGGTGTTCTGGAATTGTGGAGCCACAGCCCATGGGGTTTTCTTAGCGGTGAACGCGCAGGCTTGAGTCTTGATAGGGTTGAAATGGACTAGGTTTAGTCGACCCCAATCGGAGACACTAGTTAATGTAGTCTCGATTTCAGACATCAGCCGTTCGCGGCTTTCCTCCACCTCGGAACGAGGGATATTTGCACGGCCCGTGTAATAAGCGTCCCCTGTACTGTCGTCCGCATAGCAATGAATGCCGTCAATAGACAGCATATCATTGATATGCAGTAGGAACAATGTTGGGGACAGCATTTATGTCCATGCTATTCTCTTTGATTTGATTTGACTCGATTTGACTTGATTTGCTAGATTTGACTTGGAACGTCAACGCAAATAATTACTGTTCGTTGACATAATCAAAGTACAAATAATAAGTATTAAATTTATATCGGCGCCATTAATCTTATTCTTATTATCATGTATTATCCCGATTCAACTTTTATTTTCGGAGTTTAAAAAGATATCGACACCGTAATATATTTTTCCCCATTTTATTGGATTTTTTTCAACAACTGGTAACATTATAAACGTCACTATGACAAGCAGAATGACGTACCGCGAGGATAAGACGTAGCAAAGTTGGCCACTTTTTAAAAGTCATGTAGTATGGGGATACTCTTTCTAGACATATATATTTTCTAAGATTAAACGTAATCAAAAATTAAGTATGTAGTAATGCATAAACCTACTGCGTAAACAAAAAGAGATAATGGTAGATCCAGTAATTTTACAATTCCTCGAATTTCCTGCATTACCCTGCATTTTAGACGTAAAGTATTGATCAGAAACAAGATACTAATGCATGGAATCATGTCAGTAAAATTTTAAATAAGCATGTTATGGTAATAAAATACATGAAATAAATACTTATGGTTACATTCCGTAAATATTTAAATAAGAAACGTTATTGCATAAACGAGCTCGACGTCCGTCGTGCTTGCTTGTCAACGCACTACCAACGCTGCTCGCAAGCGTTTGCAAACGGCTGCGTTTGTCTCCCTTGATTTGTACAAGCGTTTGTGGGAGTTTGGAGTTTGCATGAGTTTGCAAGCGTATGGACGAGGCATAAAGATTCATCCAAAGTTTGATTGAAATCTGCCAAATAGTGGCACTTTACCAAAAATCTATCTGACTACGTTTACGTTTCAATCACAACTACTTAAAGTACAAAGGTAATAGTTTCAATATTTAGTGATGGTTACTCTAATAATGTATTTTTTATTTAAGCTTATTAAAATATAAATGCTCTTCTAAAGCAGACAGTGTTTGACCAACAGAGTTTTGAAGACTTTCCCCCTACCCGAGTCATAAGAACGACCGGAGAAAAACCGCGAAAAACCAAAGATTTTGTATGTCTACACGATAAACATGCGATAAACAGAGACGACCCAGTAGATAATTATGACAGTAAAATACAATGTTTCAAACCTTCAATTGAGGGTTTTGTTTTGTACAAACAGCCCTTTTATGTTTGGGAAACCTTGACCTAAATAATTAACAATTACTATATCATTTTTTAAGCTTTCGCGAACTAAATTCATTGTAATATTAATCGTCGAGGTTAGTCAAAATTAAATTTTGATAATAATCTATGCGCGAATACACCCGATACATTAATATTACAATGAATTACTATATCGCTAAGTAGAAATAGTTTTGTACGTGTATTTAAAAAAAAATTACTGCTGATGAACTTCGATATTCTCAAAACATCGGCTTCGGTTTTAAATTTTGATAAAAGCGATAGATATATACCTACACGTCAGATGCCTTGTATTTGTTATAGGTACGTCTCGGTTCGATAACACCAACGAGGAAAGAAAGAAGGATAAGACCTATGGATGGTTTTAGGAAAGGTTTACTTAAATTAAACAAATGTTTCGCTTTAAATTATATTTTTTCTCAATTTCAATCTAAATAAATTAAAATATTTGATTTACTTAACTAGATACCTACTAACAAACATCAATGGCTATTCTACTAAGTGACAGTCATGACTGAAAAGTTAGAAATTATGGTAAATAACTTGTGATTTTTCAGTCATAAGTACCTTTAGGCATACAATTAAATAATTACTATAATACTAAGACAATAGGTACTACCTTATAATAATATGCCTTAAAAATATAAATATAAGATTGATTAAAATAAAAGACACTGAAATGAAAACAGTCTTTCGATACTTTCAAATATTTGAGTATTTTTATTAAGACATAAGGCACAAAATGCCTTAAACCTTCCTTCCGCCGCGGTTAAAAAATAACAATTGATTTCTATTGAAATCAATTGTTATTTTTTAACCGCGGTGCGGGCGAGCAAAACAATAGTTTTCCTCGCCCGCGCGGATCATCAAACAGTCAAAGGATTAAATATTTAAGCCTCAATTAATCAATAATGTTTAAAAATAATCAATAAAATCTTGTTTTTATACCAACTTGTTTTACCTTGACAATAAGAGGTAGGTAAGCATCGTATGTAAATGAAGGTAAATGCATGGTCAAATAAAAAAGAAAACTGTTATTTGATAATTAAGTTCCAAGTCTTATCAATATCATCCATAAGAAAGACCTTTTGCGATTTTGCGAAACAATACTTTCTATCAGTTCATAGATTCACTTTGTCACTGTACCGTCGGGCGACCGGTGTACCCTGTGTCTGGTAGAGAATGGTGTGCCAGCTCCCTGAGAATTTGCTCGAAACCCTTACCTGTTGGTGCTTGAAGGCTGTTGTTCTTAAGCATTGTGGAGTTTAATTTGGTAGCTAAGTAGCACATCTGTGAAATAAACGAAGGATACGTCAATATTATTATTTTTATTAAAAACAAAAAAGTGCTGCTACGAACTTGCACCTTAATATGCATTCTTTAGGCTAGAATCGATATAGCGTAGTCGTAGTGGCTCAGTGGCTAACTCACCTACGACCATGGCTGCAATTCGAATCAGTGAGCCATAGATAAGTAACCTCTCGAGTTTAATTACGTATGGATTAACCAGATAGACTTACCAACAATGCCGACATGAAGAGTAACGCGCCTAATGCCACAGCTACCATCATGGAGGTAGCGCACGTGGCCTCGAGCGGCGTCCGGTGGAACAGCTCTCCGGGCATCACCACCGTATACTCCAGGTTCTCTTTGAACCGTGTGAACGGAGTCGACGAGTTATCGGCGACGAGAGCCGAACTTGTCATGTTGTGGCTATGAGACGCTTCGGGAAGCGATCTTCGTTTTCGGCCATGACCTGAGAAAATATTTATTTTATATACAGGTTGTTGTTTTGGTCGGCGACAAGCGACCCAGGAGCGGTAGTACAAAATATATATTCCCCAAAAATGGACTTAATTCCATTAAATACTGTAAATATGATGAGAAATACCTTATTCAATTTGAAATAAAATTACCGCAAAGTATGGTTACTAGGCACGTGCACAGACTAGAGCTAGGCACAAGCCGCCATCGCCCCACCCCTTTACTCCCTCGTACTCCCGTTGAGTATTATGTCTAAACTTTAGCTTATTACATGATTTTGAAAATTTTTATTTTTTTATTTTTATTATTTAAAAAAAATAAAGTGTTTTTTTTAGTACCAGTATCATTTGTATTATCGTCCCTGAGTCGCTCGTCGCTGACCAAAACAACGACCTGTATACTTCATATTTTTTTATTAAACAAGAGAAAACGGCAGTCAATAATACCATAGTAGCATTAGGTTAGGTTACGTAAGTTGTGTTTCAAGAAACACGATACGTTCGAGACAATAAAATTGGTCACTTTCCTAATAGAAAGGTACGTCTGTAATAAACCAAGAGTACTTAGTTACCCAAAAGATATACCTTACCATGGACTTATTTTACTAGTCATAAAATAGTTACAGAGTAATCATAGTTATTTGGCAGTTTACTTATCCTTTTTCGGCAGGCTTTGCACGAAGGAACACGATAAGAGAAAACTAACCGTAAATTGTCAAAAATCTACATTGATCGGGGAAACCTACACCTACTAAGTATATACCTATTTTATGTTTGTCTCTTGTGGTAATGGTGTTAGCTAATATCAGATTTTGGCAGGTTACTGCTGTTTAATGTTATTAGAACAAAGAAGGATTCCCAAAATTTACCTGATGGTTCAAACAAATCGAGACAGTAGTCAGGTTGGCAATCAGCAGGTTCCATACACGCCTTGATCTGAGAGTGTATCCAAAGGGTAGAACGTTCTTTCATGGAAGCTAGTAAGAATGCTTCGAAGTCGAGGAACACTTCGTTGTGTCGCTCGCGGTACCGCGCAGGTTGGTGTGGGATGATTGACGCAAAGTCACGGTTTCGGCATCTGTGACCAATTGGAACAACATAAAATTACACAGAAAAAGTATTTGCTGCTTGTGACGAAGAAAATAGCTTGACAACCAATACAAGTTCAATGCACTTAAATAGCGCACCATGGGGTCTGTATTAGGGCCACTGGGAGTTTATTTAGGCAGTAGACTACCGCTAAATATCTAAATATAGGTATAAAAAATTATAACGATGATCGAACTACATAGTAAATATTATCAAAATAGAAAACCTTACCCATCTTTAACGAGCAGAACAGAGCCTGGTGCGTGAGGTCGATCAGGGTCGGGCGACACGGCCACTTCTAGCAACTTGATGTGCCTCCACGCCGAATCCGGATTGATGCGCGCACGCAGTTGTAGCTTTGTGCCGATTGGAACGGCCTGGAAAATTTGTTTCGCTATCTGATTATTGCGTTCCCAAAACCAATACCTAACATACGAGTCATTGTCGGTAAGTAGGTACGATGGCAACTATGGCAAGTTCATATATGGTAATGTATTCTGATTTCAACATATGAGTTCAATTTATAGTAACTTTTTTCGATTATCATCATGATGACAGAGAGTATTGAAATATTGAAACGTACAGCAGTTACCTGATCGACAGGCAAGTCGACGGAGTGGTTCGTGTGCCGGGACACTGGCGGTGCCTCCTTGTACAGCGCTACTTCATACTCGAGGCGGCCCGGTGTCTCCTCTACCACTCCGGAAACTCGAGCGCCGTGAGGACTGTAAATATTAACTTTTTATTACAAACTTGTTTCCATCATCGTCTACTTTCGTTGTACAGGTTCTTTGCCATCCGAATTCAGCCAAGTAGGAGTAGGATACAATAAGAATATAAGAAAATTCAACATAGTTCTTTACAATTTCGCTGATGTAAATCACCTAGGTAGGTACTTAGCTACTTATTAGGTAAGTACTCAACTACAGAAAGCGACAACTCCCTACTATTAATAAGATTAGAGTCGAAACGAGAAAAGATTTTATGTTTTCACCTTGAGAACATGGACATTTTATACAACTTTGAGATAACAGATAAAAAGATGAGGCCTTAGAAATCATGGTAATTAGGCTACCGAATGGCTGCTGTATATATCACTAATTGAAAAGACTTGCTATTTGATCTATAATAATAAGTAGATAGGCACCCATTCCTTGGTCCTAATAATATCTAGTGACGAAAAAATGTTATCGTGTAAAATATTTTTTCGTGATAATTTCAATTTCATACAAACTGTCAAGAGAATATCAATAGATTATTTTGAAATGGTACTGAAATGCTAATCTACTTTTGATGCTGACCGTACAACAAAATTGAAATAAATAAATGTATTGTTTTTTATTTTGAGGTACGGCACTCTAAAATAAGATACTCACAAACTGCCAGCGAACCCCGCTGCTTTATTTTCGATGATTGTAGGCTCTGGAGGCTTGCACATGATGATCAGCTCCTGGTCCGACTGCATTACCACTCCGGGGAACTGCGGGAACCAAACTCGTACGTGCACGAATCCCTAAACAAATAGGACTATACTGTAGAAAGTAATACATACTAGTCATTCTTTCAAATACAATATAATGATGAGTGATGGATGACTGACGACTATCACAGCAATTACCTACTTCTTATAACTATCATGTTCATGTGGCACAAGTTTTGAAGCATGAATGTTGCTATCGGATGTTGTATTGTTCGTTTATGGATGGCTACATTCCCGCATTGACACGAGTGTTTTAGTTATCTCTTTACCTCAATATATTGTACCGGTCCCTGGTTGCCGGTTAATAATATAGCAGCTCGTTGTGTGTAGGCCACTCATACACTTCATACTGTTAGTAACGGCACTCGTTATTATCTACCGATGACACAACAACTTGCGCCTATGTTATGTTTATTATGTGACTTCACGAAACTTTACGACAGTACCCGAGAAATAACAATAATAACATGATTGTCCCACGGTAAGTCACAACGCGGTACTAATGTGCCCATAAACGTATATAGCCCTAAATGTTTCCACGTTCTATCAAACAAAATAGGAAGAGCTTCCACAAACGCGTTCAAATTGTAGTATCTCGAGGGAACATCGTAAAGTAAATTAGCTATTGTGATAGAAGATAGAACATTTAATTTAGCCACAGAAAATCTAAAAGCACAGACACATGAAAGTCCTAGAAATGCCCAATGTCAAGAAATATCTTACATTTCGCTTCAAAACACCACATCTTGTGAAGTCTGAGATCCGAAGCCTATAGAGTAGTCCGGTAGGATCTTCAGATTCTGGCCTTATTTGACAGACGGGGTCTACTACAGGATCAGTGGCCCTGTCATCTGCAAATAATGGAGCACCGCGAAACCCTTCTGGTTTCCTGAGGAGTGCTGTCACAGAATCACGAAGACCCGCGCCGCTGGTTGCAAACGTACATTGTATGTCCGTTACTGGAATTATAAAAAAATACTGAATAAAATGTTTTAATATCTTGGCAGATATTAAAGTTATTACTATAAAATCATCGTCGGGAGATTATTGTGCAGTGGTGGTAAAATTCCTTGTTTATACCTGCCTGGTAAGCTACCACTCTCAAGTTGTACGAAATGTTCCGGTAGCTGTACTTGCCAGCTTTTCCCTTCTAGTACACTTACCACAAAAAGGTATAAACAGGACTCAAATCTGTTTGAATTCGTCTTTATAATTAAATTAAGTGACGTGAGTTTTTTATAAGTAGGTAAATAAAACGGAGAAGAATATAAACAAAAGGATTTATGAATGATACTTACCATCGTAGTCTTGTGCGAACGCTGTCCGGATCTGTAACAATAAGCATTCAATTTGGTGGAAGGAAGAACAATCATACAATTAAGCAATTAACTGATTGTTATTTGTTGTACTCATTGTTGTGTATACCTATGTTTCTTTCACAATGAGATTTTATTATATTACCCAATTAGGTTAATCGGGACTAAGTACGTACTTAGATCTAAAAATACTACTGTGCTGCGGTGTTTAAACTTTATTTTCCATTAATAACTTCTAGCTAGATAAATAAAGTTTTTGCCTTTCCTCAGTGGTTCCGTATACCACAAGTTTTTCTAAGAGATTAAACCGTAAGAGAGGATGGGTATTATTAGGGCGGATAATACTATCGATCAATTTAATGATAACTTCTGCTTCATGTTGACCACAAAGATAATGTTTGTGATTATCTAAAACAGTAAGGCAAAAACTTTTTGGTCTTTATTTTTTTGTCTATTTTTAATATTTTACGTGCATGATGTTTGATAGTTTCACTTCACTTTAACATAATAATCTTGAACTTTATGGACGAAATTTCTCGAGACGACTTTCTTTAGTTTTACAGATAAGATTTTCCGACATGATACAGTGCCGAAAAGAATCATGTTATGACCTGGAAATTCTGTTATCCACCAAACAATTATTATTTAAGTGCAAAGAATTGACAATAACATAGAAAGACATTCCCCTTAGCACTTGTTTTTAAAAAAAAAAGTACAATATTTACGTGGACCGTAGTTAAACAGTAAAAAAAAGGACCAAATATTACGAGCTATAGCTCGTAAAGTGCTGTATCTATATTATGTTCTGAGATCTCGAAAACGGCTAACGATTTCGATGAAATATGCTATATGGGGGTTTTTGGGGGGCAAAAAATGCTAGCTAGGGAAAACGCGTTTCTCCTTCGAGTTTTCGAGCAAAGCTCATTCACCCAGGTAGTAGGTACGATAGATTGATAATAGAAATCCTAACTAATATAAATGCCAAAGTGAGATTGTTTGTTTGTTACACCTTCACGCCTCAACTACTCAACGGATCATCATGAAATTTGGCATGCAGATAGCCTATGGAGAAGGACTTTTTAAAGGATTTTTTATCCCGGGAACGCGGGTGAAACCAAGGGGGACAGACAGCTAGTATTTTATAAATCTCACGTTATTAAAATACCTACTTACATATTCTAAATAAAAATAACAGTTTTTATGCCACGTTTCGTCCCTCCTATGTATAAATATTGTACAGTAAATCCATAGAATTTCATAGTTTTATATTCCGGGATCCCGCACAAGGGAACAATTGAAACGCTAGAGAAGACGCCACACATCACAACTATGTTCCTGTGTGTATGTGTTGATATAGAAAGATGAACGAAACGCGTAAAGCACTTATTACACCTTCCTATTTTTAGGATCCTAACTAGGAAATAGGAACGTGTAATCGCAGAAAGAACGGTTAGTGTCCTAAGTAGTGAGATAGGAAGGTCCCAACCGCTCTACTTCCTTAAACAGGAAAGTGTAATCGCGTCGCTCCGATTTAGGACGTTTAGGGATGTAACATTGTTCTTCAAAACATCGATGTTTTGAAATAATTATATAAGGCCCTTCTAAAGTCTTGGCGTATATTTTGAGGGATGAATGTATAGGTCATTAGTAATCAAAAAACAATAATAGAAAAATAATCCGTACATTGAAAATACTACATTATTTATAAATTAATACTTGGTACTTACTTACATAAAGTTCAATTTTGTTTTTTATTTTTAACATAAAGGAGCTCATTTGTATTCATTAAAATTTTAATTTGTGTGATCGGTTTGAGAGTATAAAAAACTTAAAACATCGGAAGATCATCGATGTAAGTATCGTTATATTTTTTTTAATCGACCTTTGTTACATCCCTACGAGTCGTCCGTCCTGCTTTAGTATAGTTGCTATACTCTTTGCCGCGTCCTATTTAGAAAGCAATATAGTGTAGTGTAATAAGTAGCTTCCTGCTTCCTTGTTAGAACCATCCTAGTTAGGATCCTAAATATAAGAAGGTGTAATAAGCCCTTAAGCGCCGTGAAAATCTCGGTGTTTGCGAGAAAAATACTCCTAAAAGCGTTCTGATAACGCTACTCGGTTCTACTGTCTGCTTAGACGACTAATTATTGTTTCAGCGCTAAAGAGAACTTTAGTTGACTCTAAAAAAATGCTTATGAATCTTTTTTGTTCAAGTCCTGCCGTGATTCTGTACGTAGCATCTTATATTAAACCGCGGTTTAAAATTAAACTGAAAAAAGTCGTAAAATGAAAGTTGCTCCATTAAAATATTTGATATCGAGTCCAATTGAGCATGGTAGTTGATGAGGGTTATGAGTGTAGTTGTGGCTTTGTAAATGAAGCGAACCATACCACATCATTTGGTCCGTGAACGTGAGGTCGGCTAATGCGCTGCCGTTGAAAGTAAGTCGATTTTATAGAGTTTGCCGAACGATTTGCTTCACCTGCTTTGTACGTTTGTGATAGCAGAACGTACATTGCTGGGTCAATACGGAGACCATAAATATTTTATGTACTTATAAATACACGATATATTAATGTATCATAAAGAATTATAAGGTATATTAACTTCACTATTAAAGTTGGGTCGTACCGATAACTGTTTGTCATGGAGCGTCTTGGCGGAAATGACGATCCGGATGTAGATAATCTCTTTCACTAGATGCAAATTTGTGTTCACCTCAGACGGTTAAACGGTTTTTTTCTAAAATGGTGTTACGCTGATTATTGGGCGTGAAGAGTGGTTTTGATGGAATTGGTTGTATGTTAACAAAAGTGTGTTTTTTTATCTTGTGATACAGTTTTGAACAAACTGTTATTAAAGTTAACCACCATTACCATCAACTTTAAAAATGATTTAACTTTACCTAAACTGAATAGTTTTTCTGCTATTGATATGAAATTTGGAATAGTTTTAAAATATATGTATTGGTACTTAATCCAAATGAAAATAAAAAAAATATCTGGGCCACAGGATTTATAGTACAATCCCCCCAACCTTGAATCGCTTGGCTCCATTGTTATAATTGGACGCGCGTCTCTCGCGAGAATCAACGGGTTAAATTAGGGGATGGACGTTTGTATGAGATTTGCCATACAAACTAATTACAAAAAGAAGTGAAATGCCACCAAAAACATTTTTATGTAAAATGTTGCCAAGGCGAGACCATATGGCTCGCAGGACGTGAAGCAAGACATATTAATATGAAATCACGTTCAACCAACTTTTGCGGGGGGATGTCACTCTCACAAAGATCTTTTTTACGTAATTATTACAACGAATGCAGAATCGTGTGTATTTATACTTCACGCATACTACTATTTTTATGTGTGTGCTATATATTTATACTATTTTTGCATAGCACGCTCTCCTTTTCTAATTACAACAAATACGAAATTTCTTTACGAACTACATACACAAAATCCACATTTACACTAGTGCATGACACAGTCGATACGGTAAGTCGATGAACGAATGAACGATTTTCGGTACGGTATGGCAAGTAACCTAATTATTTTCCGTCTATTTGCAATAAGTCATATATAGTTATCGTTTAGTAACTTTTTAGATTATGGCATCTTACTGATATTATAAATGGGAAAGTTAGTTTAAAATATCGATGTTTGAAACTAATCATGTATAACAACTAAACGGATAAATTTGGCACAAAATAGGAAAAAAGCCGTAGAGCGTAAAAGAACTTGACCTATTATGTTGACAATTTGTTTTGTTTGTAGAGGCATGCTACAGATATTTTTTAGACAATAGGGAACATGCATTTAATTTATTTATTCATATAATGTATTTAAAGAGACCTTGGTATGGAACCCTAATGCCCATTTTCGCCAACAACTCTTAAATAATAAGTAACCCTTAGGCGCCGATCCCACTGAGAGAGTTCTGGAGTTCCGAGTTCCGAGTTCTGCAATATTCGCTACTGATCGCACATCATATTTTTACTTTCAAAGGCCCCATATATCTTACAGTCAACGCGGAATGTAGAACTCGGAACGCGGAACTCTAGAACTCTTCTCTGTGGGATCGGCGTCTTAAGGCTAATTAGGTAACACTTAACGCTAATTTTATTTTCAACGATATTTAGGTAACAGCTAAATTAAAAAAAACTTGCAAGTTTCAGGTGGTATATGAAAATAATTTGGAAATTTATGCTCTAATAAATATATATTAAAACTTGACCGTTATTTGAAACCTTATAAAATGAGATAGGCCTTCCTTGTTTTCTGCTCTAGACTTCCTTCTTTGTCTACCCAAATATTGCCGTCTCGCTCGCACATCTCCCCACTATCCACCCAGGCAGAGCGCGAGCTTGAGCCACGCGCGCTATCTCGTCATTGGCGTCCTGTTTTCTGCAACGGACGGTTGTGCCTAGCCTAGCCTAGGCACTCGTAAGTTATTTGTATATTTTATATACCTTTGTTCCTTCTTAGTTTATTAAAATAATAATATAATGATTTTAACGGTGTTACCGTTCGATATTTTAATTTAATTTTGATATTTTATGTTCATGTCTTTGAACAGCTAATTCTTAAACTATTTAATCTACCCACTTTTTATTGATAATTTTGCTTCTATTAATTTATTATCCTTGGTTTTTCCTAGGTTAGTTCCAGTTTTGTTCACAGTTGAACATTAATATTTAAATTACATCAAGTGCTAACTGTATAAATCACAACGTGCGGATAGTGATAACGGATACTGCCCTGAGCAAAAATGATCTAAAAGGCAGCGTAACACTGGGTCGAGTAGTACCTATATAAGGTCCTCAAGCAAATCCAAATGCCTCATATATCTCATATATCTGATTCTCGGATCTATAATAAAATTAATAATGACCGCAGGCGATGTTAAGGTGTCGAAAACGTTAGCAGTGCCGTCTAAATAACAATTTATTATATAGTTAAATATTTTTAAGAAATTTGCCGCTGTAACAACTTTGTGCTAGCTTGTGTGTTACTAGTTACTTAAATAAACCTCTGTTGAGGATCTTGCAATGAAGCGGTGATTAAAAGTGAAAAGTGAAAGAAGTTGATTGATAATAAAAAAAAAAAAAGAATTTAAAGTGTTATGTAGTGAATTAGAATTATTACAACTTATTTGTACTGAAATTATTCAAATGAGGAATTGTGATCCGCTAACCAGAAATTTCGCCTGCCATTATTGCTAGTCTAGTTAAAGTGCTTAAAAAAGGTTAAACATTTTTGCCTCTAATAAAAAGGATCAAATGCTCATGCTTAGCAAGCTAGTCTGATCCATACACCAACCCGCGCAGGGCCAGGTGACTCAAAACATACCCGCGCAGGGTATTTTCGTGGATGTTGTGCCCGTACGCACATTCCCCATTATTGTTAGCCCCGCGCAGGGGCAGTGACTCTAATCATACCCGCGCAGGGTATTGTCTTAGATCTTGTGCCAGTACGCATATTCCTTATTATTATTAACCCCGCGCAGGGGCAGGTGACTTAGAACGTACTCGCGCAGAGTATTTGCTTGGATGTTGGGCCGGCACGCACATTCCCCATTATTATTAACTCCACGCAGGGGCAGTCACTGAAATGTACCGGTGCGGGGTATTTATTCTCTTGGATGTTGTGCCCTTACTCCGTATGCACATTCCTCGTAATAATCAACCCTTTGCAGGGGCAGGTGAGGTGAAATATACCCTCGCGTGTGTTCTTTTGAGATGTTGTGCCAGTACTCCGTATGCACATTACCAATAATAGTCAACCCCTTGAAGGGGCAGATGAGTTGAAATGTAGGTATTTTCTTGGATGTTATGCCTGTACACACATTCCCCATATTAATCAACCGCTTGCAGGGACAGAAATGTACCCTCGCAGGGTATTATTTTGGATTTTCTGCCCGTACGCACATTTTCCATCATAATCAACCTCTTACAGGGTGACTTGAAATGGACCCTTCAAGTCTGGTTTCAAATACATCATGTCGCGCCTGACGCATATAAATCTTTGCGTGACCTTAGAATACACTCTCGCAGGGTACTACGTTTGGATGGTGTGTCTACGCACATTAACGATGAAAGGATTAAAACGGCAGTGTGGTGTTTGAAAACCTATTTTGCTTTTCAATTAAAAATTAAATGATCCTGCTTTAGAAACAGGTCAAAGCAGATTTTTACTCTATCCCTGCCTCGTAGGGAAAAGGGACACGAAATATATACCCTCAACGCAGGGTACTTTACCTAGATATTGTGCCTCTTCTCACAATCGCCATCTAAATCAACACATGCAAGGTCAGGTGATTTGAAATGTTCTGTCGCACAGTCTCTAATATAACCACCCACATGGGAATAGTTGGTTTTAAAATGTACATTTGCAAAGTCCTATGCCTTTACGCATATTTCCCATCATTATCAAATCTCACAGGGGCAAGTAACTGGAAAATGTACCCTTACAGCGTACTCTTAAGTACTTGACTTGGAGGTTGGTGCCCTTACGGACTTGTTCTTATATATTTATCCCTCGCAGGGGTCTTACCATACTCGTTTTTTGCAAGGTGCTTAAAGATTGACATTTAATAATTTCAAAGCGGGACAATAAATTCTATTCCACCAGCAGGGTGACATCTAAGCACCCCCGGTTTATATACTGAAAATAATATAATACACTGTCGATGCGTATTGTTTTACCAAAAAACCGTTGGTAATGTCAAGTCATTCGGTTCAGTACTGTGGTATCAGATATCCACCCGCACCATTGAACATTGTCTGCTGATGCTAAAAAGTGGTGAATCTCAGTTCTCAGTTTAAGTGTATTCCGAACCGGTGGTAAATTCAACTGTATGTAACAAATTAACGTTTATAAGTGCCTTATCAGGACCTAAACTGAATAAATGACTTTTTGATTTTGATTTGATCTCACTGACCTATTATAACGTGTGATACGAATTAAATGTTTACCGTATCGCTGATTTATTTCAACCCTGACTGGTTGTGCAAAATTCAGATCTCAGGCATGTTTTCACAAGTAAATGTGAGCGACGCACATACGAATCTATGACCAATAATGGCAACTATATTATACATAGATAACTTGCCTACCTTTCGGTCTCAGCCAAAAGTTTTTTGCTTAATTAACCAATGGGGTAACAAGCATATAGGGAATAAGGAATACCTATTATCGATTATTTGAATGACTTTCTCCTGCCTTCCAAGGCGTTATGTTTTAATTCTAAAACAAGAATGAATAAAATTGTGCTACAGAGGCTTACACTATGTTGACAAATTTACCCACCCTCGCAGGGTTTTTGGGGGTTCAATGGAATACTAGAAATATTATTGATTTTCTTTCAAAATCACCTTAGAGACTAATCGGTCTATTTGAACTTATCGAGCTTGGTAATATCCCAAAAGAGTCTGCACTACCGTGATTCAGCATACTTTTTTGATTCAACTGCAATCGCAATCTCATTTTCTATTGAAATTTATAATCAGATGAAGCCTGTAAGCGCAATAAACAGTCGAACAGTTGTTTAGCCAGGAAAATGTTGCATTGCAATAACAAAGCACTCCTCGCTATCTCGAAAGCATGACAATATCTAAATTAAACGTCACCTATGTTCGGAATGAGGGTGACAATCATCTGATGAACCGTATCATCGTCATATGAATGTAACATTCCAATTTCTTTCATATATTAGATTAGATCCTCGTCTATTGTTACTGATTACCAACTACTGCTCGAGGAGCACTTACACAGCGGATACGCCTGCATAATAATATGGAATGTACATACTTAGTTGAAAGTTTTGTATTTAGACTAAAGCATGAATAAATGTTTTACGAAGAAAAAGCACCTTTGTTCCACGTGGAATTACCACCTAGCATAATATTACCCTCTATCTTGTTTAATCTCTAAACTGCTACCTCAGCTAAATTGGTTCGAAACAAACTTTTGTAACTAATTCCTCGATAGTATTTCGGAGGGCAGACCTCAAGTTCAGAGCTTTGACAGTCCCATTCACGATACAGCGCTATCGATAGATACATGGACGGTTTTTCTACCTCCAAGTAGGTACCATAAGATGGTCTGGAATTATAGAAATATGAGTATTGGATTGCTTGTTGTAACCATGGCATCTTTGTTGAAAAATCGCTTCTAACCGTAGCTTGTTTGAAATAAAATGAACAAACTTAAGTAGTCCATTTGTCACAATGACTCCTGTACTAATAAAGTTATTAACTACTTGCTTCTTACACTTAGATGAATGTTCATTATGCTGAATAAGTCAGTGGTATCAAATGTATGCAGTTTTAGTTCTCATGTGTTGGTTGGACATATTTTGATATATATTGATACGATAGATAGTCGATTGACTCGTGTAATTTTTAGAAACATATCTAAAATTTAAGTAACGAATTTTGTATATCCAGACCGACACAGCGTTGTCTTAATTTTGTAGTGTGTTAAGGTTACCTTCAACCTTGTACCTTGTGTAAGTACCCTTGTACCTACATCACTTCACTTTCCACTTTTAGAACAAGTAAAAGTTATGTTATGATGTTACTTTTGATCGGTCTTTAAAACTTATATTTCTGGTTAATGTTTATGCAGTAATGTTGCTGGTGATTATAGCAAAATACCACATGTAAGTAAAAATGTACTGTATGTAATTAACGTTTTGATTAGAATATATGATGTACCTACACGTGTCGGAGAATAATAATGTCGGTAGGTACATAGACTATAGCAAAACATATAGCTATACATTACTGTGTGTACAGATTGTATTCGCCTTTTATACGATAAACGTAACACAGCAAAATCCACCAACTATTGACAAGACCTGCCAAAGCTGCATCTTTAATAGGGTGCGAAATAGAATAATTCATCGCTGGTGCTGGCATAATCAGTTCAGATCCACTAAATCTGGTCTCATGCCCATTAGAGATCTGCAACCCTTTCAGACAGTTACCATATAGCTGATAATAAGCCACTAATCGCGGGATCACATTATCTTCGCATGATTAATTAAATACTTGAATGTTGCTTTTCAATCACATACGATACATGTTTTTATGTTCATCAATGATTTGATTAAGATCTTTGCTTCTAGCCATTTACACCTACATATTTCGTTTGTACTTTATAAATAAAATTACAGTACCTCGCACATCTTAGTATTTTTGATACCTATTCTCTCTCACGATACCTTCAGACTTACACAGAAGTCTGTACACGTATGACTCATACTGGAGAAATCACAGGTACCTACCTATGTCACAAATAACTTTATGCTACAAGCATAAAATCACATTGGCATCCACTTTCACCAGGCGAAAACAAACACGTCTCATTTTATAAGGTTTCAAATAACGGTCAAGTTTTAATAGAAGCGTTTTACCTGAAAATAAAACGCATATTAAATACTTACCTTATTTGAAACCTTAATTTTTAGTTCTGCCTGGTATTTCGACTCAATGACGAGATAGCGCGCGTGGCTCAAGCTCGCGCTCTGCCTGGGTGGATAGTGGGGAGATGTGCGAGCGAGACGGCAATATTTGGGTAGACAAAGAAGGAAGTCTAGAGCAGAAAACAAGGAAGGCCTATCTCATTTTATAAGGTTTCAAATAAGGTAAGTATTTAATATGCGTTTTATTTTCAGGTAAAACGCTTCTATTTATACCTCTATGGTTTATAACTTACCTATAGTAAAGTTTAACATAGACGTAATCAGGTAATATATTGCGTACGCAAAATCTTTCATACGTTTTTATTATTACCGATATTGTTCTCGACAGCGTTAAGCACTAGTTCTAATATGACAATCATGTCATAATAATAATGAATGAAGGATATAAGCCGACTATGTATGAAAGTGATAGTTTTCGGTATTATCACATGGATGTTTTGGTTTATTTAATATGGTTGGATAATATTTATGCATGATTTGAATTAAAATGATTTTAATGTAAATTACCTGTAAAACTGCAATAAAAATATACGTACTTGTGAAATTAAATATTACTCTTACCACCACTATAATTTCTACGTGATTTCACGGCACATTTCGTCATTTTCTCCTAATGTTTTCTCGATGACATTGAATGTTATACTGCGACAACTGTCATTATTTTTTTCAATACCATGCCTAAAAAGCATGGTTCGTGGCGAAAGGGGTGTAAGCGCGGTCACTATTAGGGCAGGTCCAGAGGTTAAATCGTTCAAGGGCTCGCACTGTCAAGACACGTTATCAAATCTCATGTAGAGCCAAGCTTATAACTCTACACGCCCTAACTTCACAAACCTACACCTTAGTCAAAATAGTTGGCTTGGCCAGATAGCCAATGATTTCTTCAAAACAAACTTACTTATGCGGTCCGGATTTTTACAACTGCTATGACCCAAACCAATAAATAATAAAACCAAGGAAGATCGAAACGGAATCCTCGATGCGCGAGTCAGACTCACACTTGACCGGATTTTAATTTCATACCTTCTTATGTTTTATGACACAAAAACTGTTCAGGCTGAGTTGGATCGCAACATGAGCTGGTGGTACGGCCCCAGGCGTAGATATAATACAATGTTTTCTATTGGAAAATCAATAAATATTTCTCAAAGTAAGTTCAGTAGAAATATTTATGTCAGTTTGTGCCCTACCTACTTTACTTACCTAGTCCAAGAGAGACTGGTTTGAAAGTTTGCAAATGATCGCTTATTATTGCTCGTGACTGTTTACCTATTTATTTACGGATGTTAACGAATGCGAAGTGTACTATTCATGTTATTTCTATAATTTTCGGAATTATGTTCAATAGTTTATGTTAGTTTGACCATATTCGCTTGCTTTGCGTAGGTGCAAGTAAGTAAGTGATGGCTTTCATATACCAAGAAATATCCCAATATCTGTGACGATATTTGATGTAGGTGTACAAACTATTTTAAAATCTTTATTTTATTTTCCCTCTTTTAATACTTACCTATATATTTAGCTCTGGGTTAAAAAAATAAGTAGCATTACGAAGAAATGATAATACATTTAGAGGGATCATAAATAGAAAAGAAAAAAGTAAATATTATGTGGAAAAACAAGTAGGTATCTTTAACATATAAGATGATAAGAGCTCTTTTTCGAAATCGACGACTATTATTACGCTGAACGCTGTAACTTGTAATCAACGTTTCGAGGAAGCATCTTCTGCAGTGTAGATAAGCCGTAAGTTAGTATCTTTGCTTAGAAATTATACGAACGATGAATTAGCACTTCCTTAATTTCAAGATTAGGCTCGGTTGTTAGAGACGATGTCCCACGGTTTATCACTTTCCCAGGCGCGGCCGCGCGGCGAGAAAGGCGGTTGTGGAATGTAATTAATAATGTTTACGGCTCAAATACTAAATGCTCTAAGACTCAGAACATTTAGTATTTGAGCTTAGAGTCTAAGTTCAAATACTCAGTGTTCGATTTGTTCGAGATGTTAGACTTTGACGGATTCTTACTCCCACTAACTGGCTCTCAAGTGCATATATGTAAGTGCAGCTGCTAAGCACCCCCGTATATATAGCATGGTAACAGATTTTCAATATAAGTGTAGTAGTCCGTGGTAGTAGTCTTGTAGTACGTATGTACTCTACCAATTTGCAATAGTAAACTTAAAAATGAATTATTAAAACTTTTTGCGCACATTGCAGCTTATTATTATGCAGTTAGGTTCGTTCGAAGCGCACATTGAAAGCGTGCGCGCCGAACTAAACGAAGCGAAGGCACGCATGCGCCCGCGCACGCTCTGCGCTTCATCTGTAACATTGCCTCTATTATCGTCCACGTCGGCAGCGCGGTGATTAGCCGACACGAGATCGATCGAATTATTGTTATTGACGTCTTATTTACCATAAATACTAAGAAAGAAAGAAATACATTTATTTTACACACAGCGCATTGAAATAATCATAACTTCATAACGTAAAAATTATATAGGTTCTAGGCCTAACCTGATGCTTATTTTTTTAATGTAAAATTTTCTGGCAATTTTGAAACCGCAATTTTTCTCATTTTTCGAGGGATAGCCCTCGAAAAATTAGAGTGTAAGGAATAAATGTTGCCCTTATTATCAACCACAACAACACACAACCTCGAGCAGCTGATGGTGACCGGGAAGGTTGAAGGCAAACGTCCAAGAGGGCGCAGCCTACTCAGATGGTCGGACCAGATCCGCAAATCCCTGGAGACGAACTTTCACGACGCTCTTCACGCCGCCAAGGACAGACACAATTGGCGGAACGTAATACGAGATAAAATTAGTTCACGGGGGATTCACGACCCTGAGACATGAGGACACACGACGCGAGGAGGAGTAGGTAGGTTTGTTCCGTTAGTATCGTTTTCCTAACAAAAAGTACGTTCGGTGTAATAATAACGAGAGATAAACGAGAGAAACTTGTATAAATGGGTTAAAAACTAAAGTGAAAGCATATTTTTACCACAGTTTTTATAAGCTTATCAAAGTGGCAGGTCGTTAATCTTACTACCCGTATATAAACATTGCAGAATTTGGCACGTGCTACGGTTCCGTACCTCTAAAAATAACCGGTCAAAAGCGAGTCAAGCCAGCTCAATTAGGGTTCCAGCCATACTAAAAATACAGTCAGTTAGGGGTACCCACTTATTACTTTTCCCGAAAAAAAATCCTATCATTTTTCCTGCTCATATATCCTCCAAACGTCTTTAAGGCTAGGTAACTCTCTGATCAATTCAGTAGTCGATAAGCCAAATTTATTTTTTGTCACTACGTCCCTTATTCGTGTTATTACCTAATACATCTTTGCTAGCTCCTAAAGTATACATCTAAATGACACAATATGAATCTCCACTATACGCTCCTGGTTTTTATTTGATATGGATTGATCAGGTTAAAAGGCCATCGCATGTTGCTTGCTACCTACTTTTATTAGAAATCCTTTTTTTGCCGCAACTATTACACTGTCGAAATTATCCACAGTTTTCCTATAATCAAGCTCGAAGAAAGCGTCAAAGATACGAGTAGTAACTCCGTTATAAATTGTATGATACTATCACCGAATAACCGACTATCACTGACTAACCGAGTTTATCCTAGTTACGGAGATTACCTCCTACATCCAATCTTACAAACTTTACCTATTTATAACATTATATATTAGTACTAGCTGTCCCCCGCGGTCTCACTCGCGTTCCCGGTATAAAAAGTAGCCTATGTCCTTTTCCATACCATAGGTTATCTGCATGCCAAATTTCATGATTATCCGTTGAGTAGTTGAGGCGTGAAGGCGTAACAAACAAACAAACTCACTTTCGCATTTATAATAGTTAACTCAACTACTCAACGGATCATCATGAAAGCCATGTAGATAACTTATACTTTTTCTCCCAGAAAGCGGTTAAAACTGCGGGGACAGCTAGTTAATAATATAGGAAACCCAAAATTTACTAAATCCTGAGATAAAATATACTGGGAGATTTTTCGCTAAATGATCCCACACGTGTCCCACACTTAATAAGCATAGAGCTTGTACCTACTATGGAAACCAAATAACTGATGTACTTACTACACCTAATTACTAGGTACTTTTGTCTTTCTTTGTCATCCGACGTCAAAACGGGACAAAAGACAAATAAGGTTATTTTAACTTTGTTTTAAGAGCTTGTGGTAGGCCCCCTGATATCCTAAGATGCCCTGTCATGTCCCGTACCTAGGATGCCAAAGCCACTGCCGGCAAACACCATCTTATCCATTATAGAAAAAAATATGCACCGCGTCTTATAAATAGTATTCAGTTACTGATTTTGTGGCTGCTATTGGCGTGGTCAGCTAGTTGCTGCTAGGCTGCTTGAAAACTCCAACAGTTGGTTGACCTAGTGGTGTACCTCCATCGATCCGCAGTGGGCACGCGTGGTAGAGTATCTGCCCATTCCCTTTCAACATAATTTGTGAAAGGAGGCCTGTGCTCAGCAGTGGGACATTATAGGCTGATGATGATGATGATTGGTGTGGAACATTAAATGTCCAAGTTCAGCTCGCTTTTGGCCAGTTAGCTCGGTTTTTTTTATCAGAATCTCACCATGGAAAGTAATGACGTGGTCGAAGGTGGTATGCATCCAAAAGACTAGAAGGTAGCCCTATTTTTTTGAAAAAAAAATAAAATAAAAAAAAACTGTTCTATCAGTAAGTGATTTGATGTACTGATGATGATCTGAATTTTTTCGCACTCAATTAGGTAACAGTTTACTGGTAACTAGTAAAACTTTACTGAAACATTTCTTGTTCCACATTGAAATAAGAATGTTTCTATTTGTCAGTGGGGTATTTAATTAATAAAGTAATTGAAAACGCGCTCCTTAGATTAACACAAGTATTAACATTTAATTTAATCTTAATTGGATACTATTATTCCGAAAGAACGTTCAATTTATATTTCACGGACTCATTATTCATCGAAAAAAAGATAATAAACATGAACAAAAATTTTAATACATGAACTTGTTTTCACAAAGTTACTTTTTGTTATAATTTAAACTCACTTTCTAAGCTATAATCTGTCTATTGACAAAGTTTAGGAGATTTTATTTGTCACAGAATTTGTGAATGGCCATCAACTATGAGCTTAATTTTATTTTGTTCTCTTTTTGCGCATCATTCGAATCTCTCGAGCATGAAATTTAATTTTCTAAAAATGGTTTCAGTCACGTGTTGACAATGACCGTGTCGGGATAGCTCCACTCAATCAATTCGCATGATTCTGCCCCGCGGTTTCTGCTCGCGTTTTCGATGGTTGTGCTTTCCCGGAATAATAACTATTAGCTACACCTATGCATTTCCAGGGTATGAAATCTATGTGCCAAATTTTATTTATATTTTTATTATTTATTGTAGGATTAGACTGTGAGGATTAGATAGTAGAAATCCGCGATCCCGGGTTGAATGTATTAAAAGCTTCCCTTAGTACTTACCTACATGGGCTACAAACAAGGTCCCTTCCTCTTTACTCCTTACCCTGAAAACCCCTTTCTCCCCATAGGAGTCAAATTTCAAGATAATCCCTCCTGAAACTAAGGCTGCCTGCAATATAAGGTCTTAATAAATTAGGGAAAAAAAATTTTTCCTTGACTTGCATAGTATTGTACAAGTCAAAGAAAAAAAAATTTTCCCCTCGGTGTTTTTTCTAATATTATTTTTTGATTACTAATGACCTATACATTAATCCCTCAAGAGGAAGTTCACAAATTTATTAGGACCTTATATAAAATAAACCCTCTAATTTGTCTCTATGTCTGGGCGACGTCGAGTCATTGAATTAGTCAGGAGCAGGACTTATTTATGCAGAAAGGTAACTAATAGTACCTATGTAGAGCACTTTTTTTTCTTTTTTTGTTGGCTTCACACGGCTTGTGTATTTTGCCATTTTCCAGTTATATTATAAGTTCTAGTCACAATAAATCACGTTCACATAGTCCTCAGTCAGTCACCGTCCATAAAAGTCATGTTTTAGTACAATAGTGGTTGTACTAAAACTTTTCACGGACTTCTTGAGACAACTTGAAAAGGCACGATACACATGATTCAATTCATTTCACTTCACTGGTGCAGATGGATTGATCTTTATTGAATAAAATACCATCGATAATATGCAATAAAACTCAAAATACACGAATTTATGAAAATAAAAATGAAAACGCTATGTCACTCTGCAAGTTCCCGCCAAAAAAGTCTGTACTCTACTTTTTTTTTTTTCCTTTGGCGTTATTTTTATATGTCTAACCAAGACGGTTAGACATATAAAAATAACGTAGGACAACGTAGAGAAACCTCTTTGAATAGGAGAGCATATCCAAGTTCTTTGAATAGGGGCCACTGACCAAAAAATTTAAAAAATCGACTTACTCTTGATTTGACCTCTGTCACAGAATATAATACCTACCTGAGAGGAGAAAAGCCTAATCATTAGATTTATTAATGTGAATTAAACTTAAAAGAAACAAACGCTCTAAACATTTATGTTTAGTGCGTTTATTATCGTTCTTTTAAGTTTATGACTTTTAAGTCATAAAGTTGCCTAACTACGGCAACGTTAATTGAATACGAATTTGTATTCGCAGAATATTAATAAATCGGTTACCAAATAGGTATTTTTATTCGATGTACGTCACGAAAGTTAACTTAAAATTTATTGATGATTTAATGCACCGATTTTCAGTTTGTTTTTACTGCGTGTGTCGAAACTATAGATCTCTATACTTACGTAACTAGTATTGTACATAGTCACAGAATAAATAATAGTAAGTAATTGACATAGTATGTTATGATCGAAACAAACGCGCGCCGTATTTATTATTATTAGGTGTTCGTTAGTTAAATAGTAACTATGCCATGTCCGAAATTAAGAAAGATTGGAGTATTTTTCTATATTAACTAAGAAGCGTAGATCTGGAAACTTACGTACCAATTTTATCAACTCATAGCCAGGGAATCAAACCCAGATCAACATTATAGGCTGCTGTTGAGTCGCTAGCCATAGAATAGGCAGTCCGGACGTTATTGACTGATGGGACTGTCGTACTACATTATGTTTTCCTTCACCAAAAAGACAGTGGTGGGTGAGTGAGATTAAAACTCAGAGGTACTGGCCGTACCAGTGATTTGAAACTACACCCTAATTAATTTCATAATTATTGGTTGGTGCATTCGCCACTGAGCCACTACGACTTATCAGTTGTCAGTCGTACAAGTACGTATCATTTAACTAGCTTGTTTCCATTTGATTATATTCACATGCGAAGAATCACAAGAATGCCAGATCCTATTTCTCAAAACTCCGATTCAAACAAGGTTAATTTAGTACAGCGAAAGTGATTGTCGACCCAGAATCTAATCTATAGGTCAGACATTAGATGAAGAGATTAGATCTTTCTAGATAAAATAAATCGCCGCTAATATAGCACTGTAATCATGATCAGTTTGCTACATCATAAAGAACCGACGCTATGAGTTACTAGCCATCAAGTCGACTGATGTGTAACTTATGGTTTTTCTTTGCTGCTCTTAATGAGAAGATTCTATAAAATATACGTACGTAGGTACCTATATATCATCACGTACGGTAATAGCTAAGTACTGTAATTACAAACGTATTTACATAGCGCATGTAGTCTTTATTATTTAGATACGAGTAAAATAAGATTTATGTCTATAAAAATAAATAACTGACATTCGTTTGCGTAATCTTTACGCATCAATTAAATTATAATCAGTGAAGGCAAAGGTTGTTAGATCGTTTCATGCTGCCTTTTGATACGAGTCCATTTATTTCAAAATGGGTAATTCTGGTCTACCATATAAAAAACCATTTGAAATAAATACTATTATTACTGTGTAGTTAAATTGTTTTGTATGTTCCTAGTTGCGCCCCGCGGTTTCATCCGCTACCCGAGGAATTCTAGCCTACTCTACCGTAAAGTTTTCTTACATTTTCTACGCAACTTTTTTATTTATTTTTTCCGTAAGAACCTTCTCCAGCGTAAAAAAAGATGAAATCGGTAAAGTCGTTCTTAAGTTACGGCGTGACCAAGGGAAATAGGGATTCATTTTATATTTATAAGATAGTGATTAGAGGTAAGTGATAAATTGAATAAAACATACCAGCAAGAGGAGTACGAGAACAAAGTCGCTGGCGCTCGTCATGCTTGCGCTCTGCCACACTCGAGCGCGGAGCCAACCGTTAAAGCTATCTGCCCCGATTACCTTACTCGCTACTTTAAAAAACCTCAAAACTAGAGTACCGATCGGAATATATTATCCAATACGAAAGCTAAACAAAGCACTATTTTAAATGCGATAAAGTTTCACTGCCACTGTAAAATGTTTCTTGGAGGCACTCGATGTGGTTGCAACTTGAAAGCCGGTAGCTTTTCCCGCGTCAAGTTTCAAATATCGCGGTACGGTAGCGGCCGTTGGCTCCGAGTGAGGGCCGCGTGGTGCGCCTGTGAGGTCTCGGGACGGGACTGCGCGGTGAGCCGCTCGGCTTGCGCGCTTCATGATGGTGGAACAGTTAGCCATCGCCGACGACGCCGACGCCGACGCTGGGGAGGGTACCACCTGCTCACCTGTACCTTACCTATCGTTCTCACGACACGATCACCGATCCGCTTCGCAATTCGGCAATCTCGTGATCTACATAGTTGATTGGCATCGGATTAGGGGGAGAATTGGCCTCTATCGGTCGATATGCGTTCATTACCGTGACATTCGCGTGGAGAAATTGCGCTGACTACGTATTATCTCTGATTGAGTGGCATTTCGGTGCTGCGATCGGGTCATCGATGTTATGTTTGGGTCGCCATCTCTCCGGTAGATGAGTCCGGCCGCAGGAAGCGATCGCCAGATAAGACGACTAAATAGCTTTATTTTTGACCGAGCTCAGCGGGGCTATCGATATGATACAGAATTAATACCGCTTTAGAAAGGCAATCAACTTCAAAGATGAATACAGATAAAAAATTAATTGTCCTGGATCGACAGTAGGCGCCGTTACCTAATTAAGAAATGTAAACTCTGGTAATTAATTCATCATTTATATTTACACTTCGTTTTCCTGGTTTGATAACGTAGGTACCTATATACAGAACGAAGTAGCGTAAATCTGTTGGTAAAGGTATCTTAGAACTTGTATAGTTATAAGATTGTAAAGCAGCTGTAATCGACAGGTGAAGAGATGGCATTGATGCGTAACCATCATGGCTCCGGTCATGGTTCTGCGTTGCTTTTAACTTATTTGATAAAGACCTACGCAATCGACCCTACTTACTATCCTACTATTATAAACGTGAAAGTTTGTGTGGATGCTTTGTACAATATCACAATCTTTGACTCACGGTGGGACGCGCATTCAATAACTACATATGAAAAAACAAAAAAACAGGAACTGCGAGTCAACTGATTTGGCAAACAGATTTGAATAAAATATTGTATAATTTGTATACCACGAGTGGCTTCAGGATCGTGGTTATCGTGGGTTAGATTGTAGTGTCATCTGTGGTAGCAATGAATGATATAAAAGAAAATAAACGTTTAAATTTTGTTTTTCCATCAACATTTAGTAAAATAGTATGATGAAAGTTATTTTGTGATTTTGTGTCGGACTGCCTTAACATCTTGCTTAACTTCATTACTTACTTTACTTCCCTTTGTGTAGCGAAAAGTATGGCCGGCCAATAATATGAAGTACATTAGCCATGGTTACGGTAACCCGCTCAAAGCCCATCTACGAAAAAATCAGCAGCAGTAACAAGCAGTTTAAACCCACTCGTGTAACGTACTGTTACAGATAGACGAGATTAAATAAATTGAGTGCATGTGAAAATAAATTATCTGGTAGTGGGTACATTGCTTTCAAATGCAATTTTCAAACCATTAGACGTAACTGGTGTTAGGTACTTGCGTGTTTGTAAAGAAAATAAAAAATACATAAGAGAATACAGGGTTTTCGTATAATTCACCTAAGTGTACATAACATCTCAAATCATTGGTTGGTTAAACCTGTTGATGGTTCTCGCGAGGGACGCGCGTCCTATTATAACAATTGATGTCATTGTTATATTTTTAACCGCGAGCCAAGCGATTAAATATTTTCATACTATTTATTGATATAAAAAATAAGTTTTTGTTAAAAATTTCATTTTTAATACAAGCTTTTTTTGGTGACTTTACTTTTTGTTGACTGTACTTGCATTGTCTTCCAATATACTAATGTTCACCAAATATCAAGTCAATCCGAACACTGGAAGTGGGTGAAATTCGACTTGCAAGATTCCACCCGAACGAACAAACATACATACATACATTGCAAGTTAAATAAAAGCTTGTAAAATATAGAGGGTTACTGGTAAAATGTCACGATCCCGTTTGGGGGTTGTAGGAGGGGTAATTCCCTATTAAATTACCCCATGATATGACGGGTAAGTGTGTGTTTATTCTTTTAAACGAGTCATCAAATGGGCATGAGCGGCCACGGGGTTGTCTAAAAGCTGGCGCCCCTGATAGCAAGAGACTCTGCTGCAGTCTTTAAACCTTTTAACAGTTACCCATAAGTTTAATTAAAATTGTACTTCTTTACCCCATTTCATGACTCGTTTAAAAGAACAGACAAGCAACAGGACATAAAGGTGATGCATTTTATAAATGTAGGAAAGAAAGGTAACAAAAGTATTTGGAAAATCAAAAAGTTCATTCTTCAAACGCTCGTGCAATACTTATTCCGCGTTTTCTTTTCGAAATCAATTTGGGTATTCAGTTTTTCGTGACACGTAAGTAGCCTACTTAGACAATATAATAATCTAAGAAGTAGAAGACGTCTTGCCTCGCCCAAAACCCATTTCTGATCAATTTTAATGCATGTGCTCATGGGTGCTCTGCACCTCTCTGCACGGAGTCGGCGCCCCTACTTGCTATTCACTAGGTTTCACCAACACGCTGGAATCTAAAGCAATTGAACATAGCAATTAATACCCCGCCACGAAAATACAGGTACTATATTGCTGTACTGCTACGCAGGTTTAATCGTAAACCATTTAATATTGGTAGGATTGGAGTACTGTATGTATGGGAGTGTTTCAATACCATTTTGGATAGCTTATCATTCAAAATTCAAGAAGTATTTATTCAATTTAGGCCCTCACTTATTAACGTTAACAAAATGACTCTACATAATGTAATTAAAATATTCCGCAGCTTATAAGTTATTTTCCTCAAAAATAAAAGAAGATGGCGATGATAGTTCAGTGGTAGTGACGTTGGATACCGAGACGAAGGTCCTGGGTTCGAATCCTACAATGAGCTTGAGCTTTCTAGAAACTTTGTAGTACCCATCTGGCTGGCTACCACCTTCAAGTTGAAAATCTGTTGACAAGCACCTATCGGTGTGTTCCGACAGCTGCACTTGAGAGCCAGTTCTTTCTAGGCTTTGTGTGCTTACCATCTCCGGCCACATCATCACTTACCATATCACTATGGATTGTGGTCAAACACAGGCTTATACACAGTAAAAAGTTTTTTTTAGTTTCGTAGCCCTATTAAAAAAATGTTTGGAGTTAATTCTTATTTTATGATTGAGTATGATGTACTGAAAAGTATTTTTTTTTGTAATTAAAAATAATAAACAAGTGAAACTACCTGCATTTGTTTTGTTCCTACTGATTTTTTAACAAGTGACATATTATATTATCAGTAGCCCTGTTTATACATATTTTTATGATTAAGATAAATATTAAGATTTGTTGGCCGAAATAATGATGCTACTATACTATCCACTAAGCTGCTGTTGAGATAAATTGGCCAGGAAACTAAACTAGTCATTGTCACTGATTTAAACCAAGAATGGAGACGTGGAGCAAATCTGCATGAAAGCTTTAATAATTTCCCATTCAATTCATGTAACAGTCCTGCTAGCATTGAATCTTTAGAGTAGTTTAGAGCCACGCAATGTCACGGAAACGTCCCGCAACAGCTGACAGCGATGACTGAGCGTAGATTGACTTCTAAGTTCAATTTATCAGACAGTGAGGCTGCGCATACGCATGTGACGTCCGTCAACTCATACCGATTGTGCTTGCACAAAACTGTTAGCGTATGACGGGACTTCTTGGACCAATAAAATATGCTTTGTATGCTAATTTCCAAAACCTACTGAGCGAAACTTCACGGTGTTCTTGTTTTCATTAAATATCGCCAATTACTAACTCTCCAATTTGATTTGGAAGACTCGAAGTGTTAACTGCACTTCACGTCATCGCAGGGTAATTATTATTCAGTAAGATCTCTAAAACAATATTGAAAAGAATTTCGCTTTCATTTTCTTCGTAGATATTATTGGTTGTGCAACAAATCGAAATCTATGGGTGCTCAAATGGCTTTATAAAAATTTATTAATCATACTAACAAATAAATCGGTTATCTACAAATTAGAAATGAGTTATGTTCTGACCATGAAAGTTGTTGCCTTAAGAGTAGGTAAGCTATTATCTGTAATAAATTACCTAGCACCTTACTAGCACTAATTAAGAATTGTGAAGAAACGCTTTCGAGCGGAAAATGATTTGTCTGTGAACTTATTTTAGTTTAGCGATCGGCATAGCGGTGTTAATGTTCTTTTAATGCGAGGAAGTGTTCACAGCAGTGAATGATGTCCATTTTGTGTTCACCAACCATTGTTATACCTACAATCAAATTATGTTTTAGGTACAGTTACACTTAAGTTTTATTGAATGAATTAGATTTTTACGGATTTTATAAGTTAATTTGAATGTCATGCATGAAGGTTATTTATTACTTAGGTACGGTTTTAGTACCTACTGTTTTCATAACCTGTTGACAATCCGGACTGAGCTGCTGAATAAGTAAGGAATATTCCTCACTTATTGATCAATCAAATTGTATTTATCACTAGGTTTACTAAGTAGCACTGTTTCAAACTTCGAACTATTGTATTACAGAAAAGTAATAAAATTAACAGTGAATAATTTTTTCACCTTACGCCGATGTGACGGTAGCGAAACGGCCAAGCCACATATTTTGACTAAGGTATAGAGTTTGTGAGGTAAGGGCTTGTAGAGTTAGGGCGTGTAGAGCTTGGCTCTACATGAGATCTGATAACTTTTTGACAGTGCGAGCCTCATGATCTCTTCTTAACAACATTTTCCAGAAAATGTTTTTGGTGGGATCTCTTTTCTTTCAAACATTATTTAAAATGGATAGAACATATTTAAAGCTGTCAAATTACTCTTTGCCGTTTTCATTTGCGGGTAGATAAGACGTAGTTAACCAACTTTAATGGCGACTAACGTTGAAAACAAGGATTCGGCTATTTTAACAGGACTTTTCATACATCATTATATTATATTCTTTGTTAGAAAGGGATATAGTGAGACTAAATTAGTTTAGTTGTGAACAGCAGAATCAGCACCATTATCAATTAAATTCTGAATGAGATCCGTCAAACATAATTTATTTTGACATAAAGTTTTAGAGTGGTTTTTGTAAATTGACACAAGTGAATACACGATATTTATATTTATGTGTATTCAATGTGAAAGTATGATAATATCCAATTTTTTGCAATCATATGTATAGTTTTGAATTTTAATGGATTTGTGAAAACTTATTCGCTTTCTATAATGAGTTTAATATACAAAATACAATCTATGATACATATAGAACATGTCATCGCGAATGCCGCTGCTTCCTTTTCCTCTTTGGATGGCCAAGCTAATGCGTTGGCGGAAAAATCTCCCCTTCACCACCGCGCCTGAGATATACATATCGATTTAAAAAATACCTTCTCCTGTAGCCCAATTCTCGTAACAAAATGTGAACGACTTCCAAACGATTTAACAATGGAAACTGCTTTTCGCATTCTCGTAACATAACGTATGGTTGCAAGCTTATTCCGGAACTTAAATCGAACTCGATAAGCTAAAAAGTAACGATTTTATCGATATATTTTATATCAGTTAGGATTTTTAGGCATTTTTTTTGTCCACATGAATAGTTAGGTAATTGCTGGCTTGTCGTTGAGTTTCGATCCTATTGAGTTATCGTTCGATTGAAGTAGCACAGGAATACGAAATAGTTGGATGATTTCTAAACTCTAGCGACATTTGGATAGTTTTGTATTACGAGAATCGGGTTGCTGATATTTTGGAATAAGTACCTAACTATAGTTTACTACAAATACTTTTTTCGGAATTTCATTCGAGATAACTTCACGTCTAACCAAGCAACACACAAAATGATAAAAAACCCACCGAATACCTAGTAGGTACTTTCGATCCAAAAACATGATTATGGCATTAATCTCAATTCCAGGTAATATTAGTCACCATGAAATAGAACAAGTAGCAGAACTAACTCCAACGTGGCCCCGATCCGACACGTTGTGCAGAATGTGTATTATGTGGTAATGCATCAAAGGAAACGCATGGGCTGCGCGTGCCGCTGCCGCCGCCGACGTTTTTGCCTCCATTACCTGCGGATGAAGCGCTACAAATCGTATTCTATGATTGATGACAACGAACCTTCCGCATGCTGTCGTGACACATGGCTATTTATATGGATATTGCACTATCGTGTTCCGAAATCGATATAAACAGTAAACTGAGAGTCCGTTACGTAACCGACGATGGTAACGTCCATGGTAACTTTAAGCTACAGTTTGTAACACAGGATAGTGTTTCATATAAAAAAAATGCATGACTGATGCTCCTGCGTTTTGCATATTAATTGGTTCATCAAATTGAATCAGGTGAGGATAGATTAACTTTATAAGGTGAATTAAGAGTCTACGATTGAAAAATACATAGTTACTTACCTAGGTACCTACTTAGTTTATGTTAACGAACGAAGAGAAAAAGACGAATATAAAAATTAAAATGACTGCTGTATAAAATAAAATACCGCATTTTTCCTCCTTCCTCCTCCGCGCCCTTGGAGATATTCGAAGAAAAAATATCTGTGGTACACTAATTTAACCCATTGACTCGCTGATAGGACGTGCGCCCTATTAATTACCCTGCTGTTGTATTTTCCTTCACCGAAAGCTCAGCTCCTTCCTCCTGGCATTCAAGTTATCCTTCAAAGTTTATCATTTATTGGGTTCAATAATGCAATGAGCTTAAGCTTTCCGTGACAGCAGTATATGAAGCTACACCTTGAGAGTCAGCTTCATTCGACGCTTGCGTTATTACCTTCAGGCACATCATTACTTACCATGTTGGTACCTATATTGATTTTTCCAATAAAGATGTAAGTATTATTGCTAAACTAAAACATTTGTAGATGTGATTGGTAAATTTATTGTTGTTAACTTATTACGATCTACCCTAAATAGCTAAGCACTGTTGACTTCCGGCTAAACCCTTATAATACTATTAGCTCTTGTCCGCAAACCGCGTAAGCTGTTTGGATAACGGACCGTTCACACGGCCATTCACCACGGATGACCGCTTCTCATTTGGACCGGACTAATCGTAATTTCAGAGTGCCAAGAAATAGGACAAAAAGCAGAGGCCGGAACAAGCGGGCAACTAGTACAGTACAGCGAAAATTTGAATAATGACGATCTAGTGCAGGGTTTCTCAAACTTTTTTTGTGTTGAGACTTCTCGGAATATAAAAATAAATGTATGCCCCCTTTTATTTTTTCATTGTTACAATAGTAAAATACATAATAATGGTTTTTTTTTTAATTTTAATTAAGAATAAATAAAAATGCACCATAGACCACATACATACTCTCCAACAGATTATAGGCCATTATACCTGGCGTACTATTAGAAAGCCTTTGATTCAGTTGAGACATGGGCGGTGTTACAGAGTCTACAGCGATGCCAAATCGACTATCGCTATATCGAAGTATTGAAGTACTTATACAGCAAAGTCACAATGTCAATCAGAGACTGATCCAGTTGCAGAAGGGTGTAAAACAGGGTGATGTAATTTCCCCGAAACTCTTCACCACTGCAGTGCCTCCACTGCTGCATGTGTTCAAGCTCTTGAACTGGAAGGGATATGGCATCAACATCAATTGTGAACACATAACTTACCTTCGATTTGCCGACGCGGCGACGATATAGTCATAATAGCAGAATCGCTGGAAGCTTTGAACATCATGCTCAATGACCTCTACAGAGTTTCCCAACAGGTAGGTCCTCAAAATGAATATGGTCAGGAACAAAAATAGGCTAGATGACAACTTTTTTATGACTTCATTTTTTTGTTGTTATCAATTTAAATGTCTATTTGGGACCAATTATCATTAGAGCACTAGAAAAGTCAGAAATGAGAGTCAAAGGTGGTCAAAGTCAGAGAGCGTCGAAAAAGCCCCCTACAAATAGATACTCTAACGTGACGTCACTTTTGAGTACTGCTGTACTGAAATGTATGGAAAACACGTTATTTTTCATTTTGGTCGTGAAAAGCTGCGTTTAGGTACATAGTTTCCATACAATTTTCATTTTATTGAAAGGTCCTAAAAGTAACTGCGGAAGTAAGCGGCCCAAATCCGTTAAATGTGTAAGTCAATGGGGGAGGCCTATGTTCAGCAGTGGACATTCTTAAAGTTTAATAAATTATGAAATTATTAAGAAAATAAAAATTCGAAAATTCTGGAATAATTTACGAAACACGCACGACCCCGCTCAAATTTAGGATTTTTCTTAAGAATGTCGGAACATATTCTGCCCCCTATATGCCCCCCTAGGGAGTCGCGCCCAAATGTTTGGGAAGTCCTGATCTAGCGGATTATTTTGTTCTCTCAACGCTACGGTGGCTGCGGGCTGCTCCGAGACACAGCGCCCGCTTCCGCGGCGTCGACATCGACGACATCATCTAATTTTCGTACAGAATTTTTAACAGTTGCGTAATTTGGAGATTTGTGCTCCCAATAATGTTTGTTATGTGTTTAATTTAGTAAGGCCGCTTCACCGTTTGTGACGGCTTGAATTCTTATTACGGTTTCTTGTAAAGGAGATCCCACCAAAAACATTTTTATGTAAAATGTTGCCAAGACATATGGCTCGCACTGTCTTTAAGTTATCAGATCTCATGTAGAGCCAAGCTTATAACTCTACATGTACTTACTCCACAAGCCCTAACTTCACAAACTCTAAGAGCTATGTTATTGAAACTGAATATGTTTAATAAGTTTACTATTGAAATCATATCCTGAGAATTTTGTTTATCTGGTATAATCCAAACCCAAGTTATGAGGGTTCAAAAAAACGACGAAGCGCTTCGAGAAAAGGTAGGTAGTGCCCTTTCGCTTCGCTTGTCTGTCCTGGCGGGGGGCACTTCCCTGCCCCCAGATTCCCAAAATGATTTGCAAATTGCTTATTTTTCATCCAACAGGCTCCGTTGGACCTATTTATGTTGAAATATAGACAATATACGTAGGTATATATTAATTAAATAAGTAGGTACATACCAAGCCTAATCATAAAATTTGTTATTGACGTTGAGAAAATTAAAAAGCGTTTAGGAAGATAGGTAAGTAAATGTGATATTATAATGTAAGGACTGTGATATGTGTGTATACAATTCCCAATATTTTGTTTTATGTAGAAGGTAGATCATTCGAGGCTGCTCTGGACTTTCGCTTGACACTATTGACCTTTCTTTGCATACCATGTAGGTTCAAATTCATATTAGTTTATATCACTCCGCACTCAGTGCGGGTTTTTGACACACTGTTATAAAATAGTGATTGATACTCGTGACTGTCATTTATGCACGTTGTGCAAAAATAGCCTGAGTTAGTCACAAGTATCGTAATATTCCTAACAACTACTATAAGACTAATAAGCAATAAAATAGCTTTACCCTCAAAGAGACCGTCCTCCAGCTCACCGACGCGTGGCTAAGCAGCATCACACAGTAAGGTGCCGTTAGTAGGTTATATTCGGCACTGATACCATTCCTCCGCGCTAATTGTATGCCAAATGTGGAGCATGCGGGACATAATGCTACACTTCACCTGCCGCGACAACGCCGCCCCACGATGGCTCGATACTCCACACACGGTGATTAATCTAATGCCTGCTGTAGCTTCCATGCACATCACTATTCAAGCCTCAAGTTATTATACCTACACGCACTGAATGTTCCCACTGGGTTCGTTACTCTTGCCTACATACAAAATGCAATTATTATACCAACATACGAGTACGTCGAATATTTTTGACAAATCAAGATTCGCGAATGTCAACCGAACCTTGATCGTGCTCATCACATTAGGTGCCGTGCCTATTAAAATTCACGTTCTATTAGTAACACAAAATATTGTGGTTGTTTTCTTTGAATTATTTTGTCGAGGTACATACCTTAATCACTTGGTCAGATTAGAAAAGCCTTTCACCATTTTCTTGTATTAAATTAGGTTAAACCTAAACGGCAATATGTTCAAAGAAATACTTACCTACTTATAAGCAAAAGTATGCACAGTTTGCGAGAGATAGAGACACAATTTTTACGTGAGCCAAAAAAAAAAGAGTTCTAAGAGCCCATAGCTTCCCGAGTCCTAATTTGGTGTGATTTCGCATTTTAATTAAAATAATTACGATTGTGCGAATAAAAAAGTGTAGGTAGGTATTTTATGGTCTTTGTTGTGACTTGTTCCATGAGCAATTGTGGCGTGTATTGAAAGAAATAACCCACACAATTATACGTTTGACATATAAGTAAATACATATTTTTTCATTTAAATGTTTTCAACTAAGTATTATTACTTATTAATGAGATCGGCTCCAAAATCAGATTTTACAGCATGTCTATATATTTATCTATTATTGCTTAAGTATAGTCATTGAAATGCGTATAGTGAAGCTATCATATGCAAAGGTTATGACCTATTTTTTAGAGTAAACTAAAGTTCGCTTTAGCGCTGAAACAATAATTAGTCGTCTAAGCAGACAGTAGAAACACGTAGCGCTATCAGAACGCTTTTAGTAGTATTTTTCTCGCAAACACCGTGATTTTCTCGGCGCTTACGCGTTTCGTTCATTGTTGTATAACAACAAGTGTGGCCGGAAGGCCTCAATTTAACGGAACATAGTTGTGATGTGTGGCATCTTCTCTATACGTAGTAATACACAAACAACTCGTTCTCCATCCTTTCGATATTCAGGATGTGCTCCCAATAAAATTGTATCAATTTGAGCATGAAGCATATCTATTAAATAGTAGGTACCTATATACTTTGAGCACCAAAGGTAGCACTCGCACTAGAAGCATTATCATACGCCTATTACATATTTATTACAAGCTTTTATTTAAACAAATATAGACAAACAAGAATACAATAATTATGTAAACTGATCTTGATATAACTAGGTAAATCCAAGAAAAAATGTATGTATTTTATACAAGAATCTTATTTTATACTATAACTAGCAGACCCCCGCGGTTTCACCCGCGAACGTTTTGAATTTTTTTGCGCGGAACACTAATTATTTTTCAAAAATAAAAGTAGCTAAGTTACTCCTTATAACATTAACTATGTACCGGAACAGACAGACAAAAATGTTTAAAAACTCAATCCGATTTTATTTAAAAAAAGTTGAACTCACATAAAAGCTTGGTGCAATGCGTAGATAGAGTATTGTAGGTAGATAGGCTGTCAGCGTATAGCGAAGAAGATAGCGATAATTCTACATAATTACATATATATTTGGATTAATATCGTATTTAGAAGAAATTATCTATATAACTTGCATGATATTGACGGAAAATACACTTGAGTATAGTAATCCTTTAATTTACTTACTGTATCAGTTAAAAAAACTACTGACCGATGAAAGGTTATGTTTGGTTCATTTCGATCACTACGGCTTTTACAGCCAATTACACAACAATTCACCATCACTACACACCAAACAATATCTTTGAGAATATATACAAAGACCGAAAAAAAACTGGCAACGCTGCCAGATTTTTTTTCGGTCAAAGCGATATTTTGTAACTGCTTGAGTAAAAAAAAGCGGGATTCTATCGCCGAAAGCGGGATATACTAAAAAAACACGGCCAAGTGCGAGTCGAACTCACGCACCGAGAGTTCCGTAGAAACTTGTAGGTAGGTACCTATGTTAATAGTTCAATAATCACGGGAATGGATTTTCGGAGATTTTTCCACTTTTTTCGATTATGTAATAATGGCAATTTTTTTCTTCTTTTTGCAATGTAACTGCAAAAATCTTTTCAGATTTCTTCCTATACTTGTGCTACATGGAATTGCTCTTGCCAAATTGTATGATTCTAGGTCAACGGGACGTACCCAATAGGTTTTGATTCCCTTGCGAGCGTCAAAATATGCGGCATATACGGCCGTATCTTTTGATTGCGTTGACTTAGAAGTTTGTATTTTGTATACCATCACAGTGACGTTTAGCGCACATTGGCGCGGTTCTCCTTACTGTGGTGTATAAGACACGTCACGGGAAAGCTGGTGCCATTTCTGTGCAGTGGTGTCTTTATAATTTCCCACTTCTACGTCCAACGATGATGATGATGAAAAGCGGGACTGAACCTGTCACGCGCCGGACATTCAATTTTGGGCAAAAATTCGGGACGTCTGGCAACGCTGATACAATGTCACAAATAACATACAATTAGGGTTTCAGTGCTCTTATCAACAAATATCATATATACTTACTTACACAAACTTATTTAGCCTCAACGTCACTGAGGTTAAACAATACAAACCTATACGCGAGATAGGGACAAAAAATACGCTGCTCACACATACACGTTTTGACATATGCGTATCTTGACCTGTCTATCTGTAATTCTCTGTCTACGGTGCAATGCAATACTCTTTAAAATAGGAATGTCAAATATAAAAGTACTAGCAGCGAAACCCGGCGTTGCTCGGGTTAAAATAAATCACATGTTTAATGGTATAAAAAATATATAAGGATACATTTTTTAACATAGATATTACAGATTTCTATTTTTGATATTGAGACTTTCCAGAACATTCAAATAGTTTGTTATTTTTCACTTGTGAAAATCACTTGATTTTTTTTTTTGTAACTGTTTACTCTTGATTCCAATTGATCTTTACTCGACAGCAATCACGATTGAACTGACGAATAGTCACTGAATTTTATATACCATCAGACACTGAAATTTCCAGTACCAGATCACTCTAGAATATTTAGATGACATCAAACACTCGTACACATTTTGGAACTTTCCATATCAATCCAAAAAAAATTAGAACTTTCTTGAACATTTTAAAACGCTTATAATAAATATCACTCATTTTAGAATTTTCTAGATCATTCTAGAAACATTTAGAACTTTCTCGAACATTTTAAATCGTTTATAATAAATTGCACTCATTTTAGAATTTTCTAGAACTTTCTCAAACATTCTAAATCGATCGTAATACATTTCACTGATTTTGGAACCTTCTAGATCATTCTAGAAATTTCTAGAACTTTCTCGAACATTCTAAATCGATCATAATCAATTGCACTCATTTTGGAACTTTCCAGATCATTCGGAAAATTTCTAGAACGTTCTCAAACATTCTAAATCGATCATAATTAATTGCACTCATGTTGGAACTTTCCAGATTATTTGGGAAATTTCTAGAACGTTCTCGAACATTCTATATCGATTAAAATAGTTTGCATTCATTCTAGAATTTTCTAGATTATTCCAGATATTTCTAGAACTTTCTAGAACATTCCAGATCAATTATAACCGTTTTACACATTTTGGAACTTTCTAGACCATTCCAGAAATTTTGAGATCTTTTCAGAAGTCCTCATGCGTCATTTTATAATTTTCTAGATCATTCTAGAACTTTCTCAAACATTTTAAATCGCTTATAATAAATTGCACTAATTTTAGAATTATATAGAAATTTCTCGAACATTCTAAATCGATCATAATCAATTGCACTCATTTTGGAACTTTCCAGGTCATTCGGAAAATTTCTAGAACATTCTCGATCATTCTAAAATGATCATAATAAATTGCACTCATTTTGGAACTTTCCAGATCATTCGGGAAATTTCTAGAACGTTCTCGAACATCCTAACTCGATAATAACAGTTTTGGACATTTTGGAACTTTCTAGATGAAGCCAGAAATTTGTAGAACTTTCTCAAAACATGCTATATCGATTATAATAGTTTGCATTCACTCTAGAATTTTCTAGATCATTCCAGATATTTGTTGAACTTTCTAGAACATTCCAGATCGATTATAACCGTTTTACACATTTTGGAACTTTCTAGACCATTAGAAATTTTGAGATCTTTTCAGAAGTCCTCATGCGTTAGAAAAGGACAGCAATATATGTTTTAACATTTTCGCCACCCACAACCACTCCCTTCCACCCACCGCGACCAAACTACCTTACTACCACCTGGAGACCAAGGGGTATTTACCACCCCAACGGGATCTTGATTGGAGTTGGTGGTGATTGAGAAAACTGCGTATTTACGTACCCACAAAAGCATTTTATATATATTATTAGATATTTAAATTAAAAGCACTAAGGAGTATTGATATGAACTTCGATGCAAATCACCCCTAAAATAACTTTTAACCCCTTTTTGAACCCGTTAGGCGATGGTTTCAATAAAATACGAAATACGCCTTCCATTAATTCTGTTAAGGACTGTTTATGCAAAATTTGAAGTAGATCGGACCAAGGAATCACGTTGTCCCATACAAACTTTGCCCCCGTTTTTCACCTCCTTAGGGGTTGAATTTCAGAAAATCCTTTCTTATCGGATGCCTACGTCATACAAAGAACACACCCTCCAAGTTTCAGGTCTCTACGATTAGCGGTTTAGGCTGTGCGTTGATTGTCAGTCAGTCATTCAGGACAAAGCATTTTATATGTATAGAAGATTAATTATCAAAGCCAAAAATGTTGTCAACCCTAGTAAGCTGTCATGTCAGGGAACCAGATTATTTAAATATTAAAAAGCTTGTACTTAACTCAAGTTTGTTACTCCTTCACGTCTGAGCACAGAATGAATTTGCAAGCTATTTTATTATTTATTTATATTATTTTTATACGCCTGGAATCTACCCTCAACGATCAACACTTTTATTTTGAATAAAATGAACAACTTCCGGTTGATTTAAAATCATAGAGTGAGCTGTCAATTAAAATACTGAATAGTTTGTAATAATTAAATAATGATTATGAAATATGAAAAGGTAAATAAATATAGCCTGAAATAATTCAAGAAATCACAATCATTTGAACAATAAAATTATAATAAACATATTCTTGCCTATTTGAAATCTTTAGAATAGCATTAAATAAGTCACTTTTAAATATTACTTATACCGCCATGATGATCGGAAATGTTTGGCGCCGACATCTACGTACCTATTTTACCTAATAATTGTCTACTTTAAAAGTTTTTCTATTTTTCATTCATAAATGTTTGCTACCTCAATACAAGGATGACTTGACATTTTTTGACTTCAAAAAATGTCAAGTTGGAAAAATAAAATGTTTCTGTAAATTTTACGTTTATTATGAAAGAGTAAGTGTTCGTGTAGGTTGTTCTGTTAGGTTAGGTCTTTTAAAATGTTTGTCGTTCCGCGAATTAGGTAGAAATGTAGGTACATTCTGCGTAGTTTACTCTTTAATTTTACTGAAATAGGGTTTGCACATCAGTGAAAATAATAATCTTTTTTTATTTTTTTGGGGTATGTTATACAGCGTTACTACGGTTCTTTAATATTGTTAATGGACTCGTTATAAGGCCCCATTTAACCTCCTTGCGAAAATCTATCGAAACCTCATTACGACATTGCACCCGTGCGAAGAGCCAGCGCGGTTTAGAGCCATTTGTTAACGTTCATAAGTGCCTTATCAGGGCCTAAATTGAATAAATGCTTTTTGAATTTGAATTTGAATTTGAAGCCGGGGCGGGTCGTATAAATCTATCATATAAATTTTCTAATGTGATTTATATTACATAATTGATGGGTTTGATTTAATTTAAAAAAAAAATAGCATTAAAATCTCAAAGAAATAAGTACAAATAAAAGCTTGTTTTAAAAAATATTGTTGTTACTTTTCCTTATAGAAATATGTTTACTTACAACAAATATGTAACAAATTACAATCTATATATGGAAAATTTCCTCAAGTCTGCCGCTGATTCTGATTAACGACAAGGTTCCCAGAAGGCTAGCGGCGTTTCCTCTTTGGATAGCCAAGCTCATGCGTTGGCGGAAAAAGTTCCCCGCCCGCTGGTCTCCGGAGGCCTTGATCAATTTTGATGACACAGTCTGAGCAAAACGGTGAGCTACGGTCCCCCACGATCTCGACCACAAAAGGCATAACAATATAATTTGGTCCCATCGATGCGTATTTTTTTAGTCCATAGCTTGCCTCTGCAACTTTACAAGACGCTGGTAAGTGAGATGGCGCGAGTGTGTTAACACATGTGGCATCTCATACCAGCGGCCTGCCAACACTCCACGGAATCAAAGACTACCATCCCGTCTCTTGCCATCGCCCAAGAAGTGCAATACCGACTGGTTCCAGTACGGAAGGCACGTTAGCGACAACAAGAGCTCTGCGGATCATCATCATCATCATCATCATCATACAGACTTAATATTATACCTCAGAGTATATAAATACTACGTATTATACGGTCTAACATTGTCCCGGTATTTTTGGATGGAATAGCTTGTAAGAAATTCACAAACAGGCTTGTCCCACGCTCTCTGAGAGTGACTCAAGGTCGGAATATTTGTTCCTGGACAAGCTATGCCTGCCAGGCATTTCCAGCATCAGACAGGTAAGAAACCTCAACAGATCCAATAGATGGGTCCAAAACAGATCTAACGAGGTTACCAACACTGTAACCGAGGACAGAAACGCCGGACTGATATGCTTGAAATTTTTCGCACTCCTAGGCCACCATAACACGGGTAGGGTGGCCTGAGACCACACTTATTTTCATAAAAACTGCAATTTAGAATTTCGGAATTAGACGTTTTGATCATATTACCCAAAGTATCTAATATGTGATCGAATTTTAATAAGTGCATACTACTGCTGTGGTTATTAGGTAAACTTTGGTACGAAAAGTATCTTTTCCTTTACTATTTCGAGTTGTTTTTTTACTTCCTTGAGCTTTCTCTTAGATACAACTTACTTTTCTTTGCTTACTTATGTATTTATATACAAGGAAAAAAACTATAAGCTCAGAAGCTTATAGTTTTTTCCTTTTATATACCATTTTCTGTATTGTAATGATTGGTGACTGGGTACTTAGTAAAGTAGGTACTTCGACCTAATTTTAATATTAATTATAGTCGATCGTTTAATTATAAGTGGTGTATCTTCAGCAAAAAATTAACGGTATCATTGACACTTTTACAGAGATGTAAAGAATGAGACCGGGTCACAATTAAACGGTAATAAATGGGTAAATTTTAATAATTACTATATCGGTAAAGGCATTTAGACACAGCTGTCCGTTATTGTATTGTTCCGGATGACCATTATTTGTATTCTCCTCCTACTTGCATTGTTCTGGATTTTGTTGCCAACCCGCTAACTCGTTCCCTCACTTTGCTCGATCTTGTAAATAGGGGCTTAGATGCTTATAGTCAATAGTCGTTTAGTTTCCATGTTCTATGCTTATAAAAAATAAATAAACGACGGAGGAAGTTCTCAGTTCATCAGTTTATGACTTATAGGTAAATAGGTATTATCGGTCAGTAATTTATTGAAACTGTGATTTTGGTAGAATATGATGAAACACATACTCTTCTTTTTCGCTAACTTCAATTGTAGGATAGTCATTGATTAATGTTTAGGCAGTTAAAAATTATAAGCATGTTATAATCTACTTTATAGGTACCTGCTCATATATAATAATACTTAGTCTAGGTACTAGGCCTAGTATTTCAATGTCGATTTTCACTCGTCACGTCACTGAAAATGCTTCATTAACCTTAATTGTGAGAAACATAAATATAACAGGAAATCTTAACTTTGTTGGGTTAAGTTTAATGTAATATTTAATTAATGCTTAAAGCAATTTACACGAGCAATAAAGGCGGTTTATTTATAAAACAGTGTTTTAGCCAGTAATAGGACGCCCGGCGCGCGACGTGACAGATATCTCGTCTGATAAAATAGTTTGTTTAAGGACATAAATGAGTGATACCACGTGTGTTTTTCTAATTAATGCTATCGCATTATAACGGCGTTGGTTACGACCGTGACTCATTAAACTTAACTGTAAAATCCGTTAAGTATGTGCCAACAAATTTATATCTACCTACAGCATTTTAAAAGTAAATTCCATATATTTTGGATTCCCAACTTTGCAACAGCACTTTGTGATACAATAAGGAAAATTGTTAAATAACTCAGTATAGATTAAAGCTGAGGTAGGTAAGTAAAAATAAGATCATGATTAAAAGCACGCATTCGTAGGTACATGAGAAGAATGATTTTGTAAACTCTTATAAGAATAGCGTGTCAAGCCAAGTTCAAGACAAGAAAAGAGAGCGAGCTGCCGTGTGTAATAAATATTACACGAACCATTTGGAGCCACTTTTGAACCCTTCATAACTCAAAAACTATTTAACATATACTTTAGCACACAAAATTATGTTCATATGGGGGTCTCAATCCCCCTATTTATATAGATAAAGTAGTCCTTACCTCAAATTTCATAAACACGGCTTAAACGGTTATGTAGATAGATAAAAATCGTAATGAGAGAGCAACTCACCTAACTCACTTCCAGATAGGTAACCTAGAAATTTCAAATTTGGCATCCAGTTGGTTAGAGCCTTGGTTAGAGCTTGTAGAGTTAGGGCGTGTAGATTTATAAGCTTGGCACTACATGAGATCTGATAACTTTTTGACAGTGCGAGCCATATGGTTTCGTCCTTGCAACATTTTGCATTAAAATGTTGGGATCATACCTATTAGGAAAAGAGTCGGTCCCAGCACATTAGGTAAATACCTACCTTATATAACACCATTTAGAAAAGTCCATGTTCACTATTTTTAAACCTGGGTGCGATTTATTAAAGTATTCTCGGAAGATGTTAATAAGTACCAACCTTCCCTCCAATTTCTAAATGTTTGGGGACAGACAGATACAAGAAGCAGATGATAACAGATGTCGAAGGCTTTTAACAGATCCAAGAAAATAGAGCAGCTACAGTTTTTATATCTACATTTTTGATTCTGTATCAGTGACTGACTTTAAAACAGTAATCCAAAGTACCTCCATTTCGTAACGAACCACGATACTAGTCTTCATCAAAAGTCTTGTCTTACTCGAGATGATGATAGCAATCAGCACATAATTTGTTTCTAACTTTACTAGCCAACTTTAAAGGTTTTGGAACTTTTTTTCCTATTATCCTAGTTATAGTAGGTACCTACCTAATATTTTTTTCCGTTACTGTTTTTATTTTAAGGCCATCCGGCCACACTTGTTGTTGTAGAACGATGAACAAAACACGCAAGCGCAGTGAAAATCACGGTGTTTGCGAGAAAAATACTCCTAAAAGCGTTCTAATAGCGTTACGTGTTTCTACTGTCTGCTTGACTACCTAATTATTGTTTCAGCGCTAAAGATAACTTTAGTTGACTCTAAAAAATGGTACATAACCTTTGCTTATGATAGCTTCTCTATACGTAGTAATAATAGCTCAATATTTTATTATGTACATTTTAAATTCTATACATTTTACAAAATAGGTACATACTACCTATGGTATGGTATGGTACACACGGCTACAAATCAAGCTATACATTTCCAATATAAGCTGACCTATTCATTGTACGGAAATCTTATACAATTGGAGATCAGCTTATACTGGAAATGTATAGCTTGATGTGTTGCCGTCTGTACTACTCTATTTGTTTTACTTGCTAGTTTAATTAACACAGAGTACTATTAGTTGTTATTTCTGAACGCAAGCCCATCACAGACGTAAATATTAATATGCCGAGCTATAATATAAATTCCAGTACAAGTCGGTAAGTTCAATATTTGAATGAAAAGTGTGTGGCGCTTTTCATTTTGTAATTTACGATATTTCTTCATGATAATGATAATGCTTAGAAATTCTATTGGGTTACAAGGAAAAGCGCCCCACGCTTTTCATTCAAATATTGAACTTAATTATAAAAATTGCTTACATTTAGGCCCTTACGGGATAGACAGAGAATATATATTTAGGTTCAATTTTATAATTATTTAACACTTTTTAGTGCAGGGCTTTTTAAAGCGTGTTTTTTTAGTTTTTTTAAACTGTAATTTATTTTTTATTTTTTAGTAAACATAAATTATTCATACCATTTTATTATGTTACTTATACCATATTTTCACCCAATATCAATTTATTTCACATTTATAATGAGTATTTAGCTTCAGTGCCTACTCTTTGACTCCACCAACAGACTCAGAAAACCATATTTGGCCAAAATGCACATAATACGATTACAATACGCCCAAACACGGCTAGAATACGATGCTCCGCTGTGGGGTTCCAGTGCCAACCCTCCGACTTCATCATCAGACCCTGAAAACTATACATGGTCAAAATTCATCTCACGACATTTCCAACAACCCCAAACACGGCTAAGATACGATGCTCCACTATGGAGTTCCAGTGCTTACTCTCCTACTCCATCATCAGACCCTGAAAACCATACATGGTCAAAGTTCATTTCATGACAATTCCAACAAGCCCAAACACGGCTAGGAAACGTTGGTCCGTTATGGAGTTCCAGTGCCTACCCTCCTACTCCATCATCAGACCCTGAAAACTATACATGGTCCAAGTTCATCTCAAGACAATTCCAACAAACCCAAACACGGCTAGTATACGATGCTCCACTATGGAGTTCCAGTGCTTACTCTCCTACTCCATCATCAGACCCTGAAAACCATACATGGTCAAAGTTCATTTCATGACAATTCCAACAAGCCCAAACACGGCTAGGAATCGTTGCTCCGTTATGGAGTTCCAGTGCTTACTCTCCTACTCCATCATCAGACCCTGAAAACCATACATGGTCAAAGTTAATTTCATGACAATTCCAAAAAGCCCAAACACGGCTAGGAAACGTTGCTCCGTTATGGAGTTCCAGTGCCTACCTTCCGGATCCATCATCAGATCAGCTCGATGGTACCAAATTATTGTATTGTCATCGGTACTTGATAAGTGTGCAAAATTTCAGTTTAATCTGACGTCTGGAAGTCGATGAAAATTACGTTCGAAGATTCCTTTACATACATTCATACATACATAGATACAAACATACAGGTGAAGCTAATAAAAGCGTGTTAATATATCGTAATATGCCTTGCTATAATTTATATATGGGCTTAATAAAACAATGGTGCCGATTCTGTTGTAAATCGCACTAAACTAATTTTAGTCACATCTCATCTCTTTCCTACGAACATTATTGAAAAAGGATAGAACATATTTTAAGTTGTCAAATTAATCTTTGCCGTCTCATTTTGCGTGTATTTAGGCGTAACCGCGATAGATGGCGACTAAATTTATATTGTAAACCTGTTTTGAAAACAAGCATTGGACTAATTTGACAGGACAAAATTTCTTAAATCCTTTTCTTATGTTCTTTGCTAGAAAGAGACATAGTGACATTAAAATTAGTTTATTAGTTGTGAACAACAGAATCAGGGCCAGTCATGTTAAGAGGACTCAATTCGTCATATTTTTCATACAAAACCTCTGTACTTATTATGGCGTTGTTAAACATTTTTCGTTAGATGTTTTGATTAAATTAGTATCTTGTGCACTATATCTAGCCGTGTATCCAGGCGTAATTTAAAAAAAGTGTGAAACAAATGCAGTCAAAGCCTCCGAAAAACAGCGTTTTTGCCTGAACTTTGGCCATATCTAATGTACCTATAAATTGTAAAAGTAAAGAAAACGCTAAGATACCAGGCTTGCAAATGTATTGGAGATTCTAAATAACCAAAATTTTTTTCACAAACTTGTAAGATTTTTTCACAAGAAGTACACGCCTGGAACAAGTTTTATGAATGCGAAATCATGAATGACGACCTAGCGAAGTGGGCGCGAATGATCAGCGGAATTTACCGACTGATAATCGACGGCTATGATGCTGTCTCTCTTTTTTCGCAGTCAAACATTACGTTGGATGAACCAACAAGCTTTTAGACTATGCTTGCGTCGAAGTTGCGCCGGCCACAGAGGGCCGCCTTAAGTCAAAAAATAAAACACGCCGTTTTTTTTTTATTTGTTCATGACCATGGGTACAAAGTGCTGCAGTCGCAAACATTTTATTTATAATATCACTTTAATAAGTCCGCACATTAATTTTCACATAGTCCGCATTATTATCAGTCACCGTCCAGTCAAGTTTTAGTATAATGGTGGTCATTGTACTAAAACTTTACACGGACTTTTTGAGACAACTTGTAAAGTCACGATACACATAATTCATTTTATTTTCACTCCACTGGTGCACATGGATTGATCATTATTGGATAAAATACCACCGATAATATGCAATAAAACTCAAAATACACGAATTTATGAAAATTAAAATGAAAACGCAACGTCACTCTGCAATTCCCGCCAAAAAGTTCACACGTTGATTTCAAGAATAAGTGTTTCCATAATTTTACTTTAGCCTAAAATATGTTAAAACAATTATTATAATAATAAATGTTGATACTTTTCTTTTGCGGAAGAAGTTGTTTAAGTTTGTTTTTATTCAGCATATAACACATTAATTCACTTTTTTTAATTGTTTATAAGCCTGTGTTTGACTTCAATCTCACCATGGTAAGTGATGATGCAGCTGAAGGTGGTAAGCCTAGTAGGAACTGGCTCTCAAGTGCAGCTGTCGGAACACACCGATAGGTGCTTGTCGACAGATTTTCGATTTGAGGATGGTAGCCAGCCAGGCGGGTACTGCAAAGTATTAAATGTAGGTATATAACAGCGATTAATGAAATATATAATTATAAAAAATAAAACATTAACTCCATTTTTTAACATAGTATTGACATTTTCAAATATATAGTTCTGCTTGGTGGTAGGACATATCCGTGTCCGACTGGCTAGCGACCACCCTCGTGAGTGAGTCTGTCGTGAAGCAGTTCGCTGTGTTTCGGCAGGGTTCACGAGAGCCAGCCCCCCACTCCGAAGTGTGCAGTGTGTGTGATGGTGGGGTCCAGCGATGTGATCTAGAAGATCTCCAATGTATGTGACGTGTTGGGTTGACGTGGGGGCCAGGGAGACCCGGTGAAACGGCTGTCCGCTGGCCGCCCGCTGGTTAGTAGGGGACCCGAACCTGGGCATCACTTATAACCTCCGGCCCAGGAGGCTGTCCCGCCAACCGGCGCATAATCCCGACGAGTGTCTGTCTTGCCGGGGGAGGAGACCGGAGTGGAACCAGACAGGCACTCCCGGGGGGGACCGGGGGCCCTTCCGTCCCCCATGTCAATCCCACAGCTTGTCGCTGCATTCGGATCGACCCCATACCATTGCCCTTTGCCTCCGCGATCACATGCACTGCACACTTCCTATAATCTCTTTTTCTCGCTTTTTTAAAATGGTTCGCAATAATAAAAGAATAAGGTTTCGTTCAGCGGTTACCCCTTCCACTCTCAGAGTGGATTTTTGCAATATAAGGGGGCTTCATAGCAACATCAACGCCGTCCATCACCATCTGGAGACGGCGAAGCCGGCCTTGCTCTTTTTGACGGAGACACAGATTGCCTGCCCGTCCGACACATCGTATCTTAACTACCCTGGCTACAGTCTCGAACATTTGTTCGTTCCAAAAGCCGGGGTATGTATGTTCGTTCGGGAGGGCATCTGCTGTCGACGTCTAAGCAACCTGGAAGACAGAGACCTGTCTACTCTCTGGGTGCGCGTAGACTACGGTGGGTCCACCCGTATATATGCGTGCCTCTACAGGTCTCATCGCGGCGACGCAGAGACAACTCGCTTTTTTGAACGCGTCCAAGAAGCGACCGACAGTGTACTGGAACGGTATCCCACAGCTGAGGTAATTGTCCTCGGAGACTTTAATGCTCATCATAGTGAGTGGTTGGGGTCTCCGCGGACCGACCACGCAGGGAAAACCGTCTATGACTTTGCTCTGGCCTATGGTTTCTCGCAACTGGTGCAGGAAGTAACCCGCATTCCAGATATTGAGAACCATGAGCCCTCTTTGCTGGACCTTCTGCTGACCACGCATCCAGATAATTATCAGGTCTCCATCGGTGCCCCTCTGGGTTCATCCGATCATTGCCTGGTTCAATCTGTGGTGCCACTCGCGCAACCAGTAAGATCTCGACCCCGCGAGACGCGCAAAGTTTGGCATTACCGGTCAGCAGATTGGGATGGATTGCGGGAGTTTTATGCATCCTACCCATGGAGGCAGCTTTGTTTCTCAACGGATAATCCAGATAGCTGCGCAGACTCGGTCGCCGATGTCGTATTGCAGGGTATGGAATGTTATATTCCATATTCTGTAGTGCCCATCGGTGGAACAAGTCAACCCTGGTTCGACGGGCCCAGTGCAAAGGCTACTAGCTTTAAGCAAGATGCCTATCGGGCCTGGTCAAAGGCGCATGCTCGGAACGATCCGGATAAATCCAAAATGAGAAAAATTTACAATTCTGCCTCTTGGTCCAACAAAAAGCAAATTGCCAGGGCGAAGTTCCAGCACATCGGCAGGATTGGCGATCGGCTTGCAGGCTTCCCTTCTGGGAGTCGAGCATTCTGGTCGCTCGCCAAGGCTGTCGAAGGTAACTTCTGTCGGTCGTCGCTTCCACCGCTGCACACACCAGAAGACTCTTTGGCCCACTCTGCAAAGGAGAAAGCTGATTTACTGGCAGCCCTCTTTGCAGCTAATTCGACACTTGACGACGGAGGAGCTACACCGCCTACCATCCTACGGTGTAAAAGCTCTATGCCGGAAATCCGCTTCTCGCAAATCGCGGTCCGACGAGCTCTGTTCTCCCTCGACGTCCGAAAGTCGAGTGGGCCGGATGGTATTCCCGCCATTGTGCTAAGGACGTGTGCTCCAGAGTTGTCTCCTGTGTTGACGCGCCTATTCAGGCTTTCTTATACCGCCGGACGTGTTCCTTCTTCGTGGAAGACCGCCCTAGTACATCCGATCCCCAAAAAGGGTGATCGAACAGATCCGTCTAACTACAGGCCTATAGCGATTACCTCCCTTCTCTCTAAGGTGATGGAGCGGGTCATCAACACTCAGCTGCTCAGGTACCTAGAGGAGCACCAGCTTATAAGCGACCGTCAATACGGCTTCCGTCATGGTCGTTCAGCTGGAGACCTTCTCGTCTACCTGACGCACCGATGGGCTGAAGCCATAGAGAGTAAAGGCGAGGCTTTGGCAGTTGGCCTAGACATTGCTAAGGCCTTCGACCGGGTCTGGCACAGGGCACTTCTATCGAAGCTACCGTCCTATGGAATTCCCGAGGGTTTGTGCACCTGGGTGACCAGCTTTCTTGCTGATCGGAGCATCAAGGTCGCTGTTGACGGATGTTGCTCCGACATCAAGAATATTAATGCTGGCGTACCACAAGGCTGCGTGCTATCGCCCACACTGTTCATCCTGCATATCAATGATATGCTAAAAATTCCCAGCATTCACTGCTATGCGGATGACAGCACTGGTGATGCCCAATATTCTGGCCGTGCTAACATCCCTCGGTCCATGGTGGAGGAAAGCCGAATACAACTTGTGTCTGAAGTCGAGACCTCCTTGGAGCGGGTCTCAGAATGGGGAAGACTTAATTTAGTCCAATTCAACCCCTCGAAGACACAGGTTTGCGCGTTCTCCACGAAAAAAACCCCATTCGTAGCTGCACCAAAGTTTGAAGACACTCCCCTCATCATCTCAAAGAGTATCGGGATCCTCGGTGTCGACATTGCGAGTGATGTCCAGTTTCGAGGCCATTTGGAAAGTAAAGTCAAACTGGCTTCTAAAAAGCTGGGTGTGCTTAATAGGTCTAAGTGGTACTTTACACCACTCCAGCGGCTGCAGCTATATAAAGCGCAGGTTAGGCCGCATATGGAGTACTGCTCACACCTCTGGGCAGGCGCACCCGCTTACCAGCTTGATCCACTTGCTTCGGTGCAAAGGCGGGCCACTCGTATAGTTGGCGATCCCGAACTCACTGGCGGTTTGGAACCTCTCAGCCTTCGGAGAGATATTGGCTCTCTCTGTGTGTTCTACCGTCTGTATAATGGGGAGTGTTCTCAAGAACTTTTTGACCTGGTGCCATCATCACCTTTTTACCACCGCACCGCTCGCCGGCGATGTGGAGTTCATCCTCATATCCTCGAGCCGCCTCGATCGTCCACACAACGGTTCAGTCGGACGTTCCTACTGCGGACCATTAGGATGTGGAATGAGCTTCCCATTACGGTTTTCCCACAGCGCTACGATATGGGGTTCTTCAAAAGGGGCGTAAAAAGAGCTCTTCAAGGTCGGCAACACATCGGCAATCCCCCTGGTATTGCAAATGTCCATAGGCGGCGGTGACCACTTACCATCAGGTGGACCGTCTGCCTGTTTGTCAACCTTTTTGACATAAAAAAAAAAAAAAAAAAATAGTTCTAAAAATATACATATTTAAAAATTATAAGAAATAGTTCCCCACCGCGCATCGGGAACAAGGTCCTAGGTGGTCAAGGCTCCAGAGAGAGGAACTTCCTCACTATGCGTGCCGTTTCCAGGTGCATTGCCTTGAATCTGGACCTTGATCCAGCCACCTAACGCGAGCCTCTTAAGGTGTTTGTCGAGGATCTTGGCCACTAGCCAACGGTTAAAAATCTACTGTCAACATTGAATGATTCAAGGCTGTTACACATTGCAAAAAAATACAAAATTGTTTGGCTACCCAGCAGCCGGCATATACTGGCAGCACTGACTTACTGTCATCTCTTTTTTTTCTATGGTGATTAAAGTTGACATTGACACTTGCTTGTTTGACGTATAGCAAGCAAACGCAAGGCCACAAGTACGATAAAAACATGTGGAGTTCATAAAAAGGTTTTAAACTCTTGTTATTAGTTTAATGAACAAGTTGTGATAAAGAAGTGGTCATTGTTTTGTATAAAATGCTATTTATTGAAAAAGAAATTTAAACATATATTTACTTGAAAAGACCGTATATCTAAATACAACAAAATGATTGATGGATACGGTGCCGTGACCCAAGCTCTTTTAGGGACTCTACTGACGTGGGGGCTCACTGCTCTTGGTGCCGGTTGTGTATTCTTTATAAGAGGAAAACATGTGAGTTTTTAACAAACTTTTTGAATACATACTTAATATGCAACCGATAAATATAACTTGAGTTTATTTTTTAGAGAAAATTACTGGATGTTTCGTTGGGTTTTGCCGCTGGTGTCATGACTGCTGCGTCATATTGGTCGCTGTTGGAGCCGGCAATTGAAATGTGCAAAGATTCAGACACATATGGTGTAAATGGACAATATGCTTTTCTACCAGTGGCAGCTGGTTTTCTATTTGGAGCCACTTTTGTATTTGCAACAGATAGATTCCTTGACTATTTAGGAATTACTTCAACAAACATGATGATGAGTAAGTTTAAAGATTTTATTACATACTACCTAGTGGAATATGTCTAAAGAATCAGTTTTTGTGATGTGATTTGAGATGTTTTGGCTGAAGGTGGTTTAGCAAACAAACCCCTAACTGGCTTAAATTTTAGGGGGTAGCCAGCTACAAAGAACACTAATCCATCGAAAGCTTATAAAACCCATAACCTTGCCCATGGCATTTGATGTCACAACCACTGAGCTATCATCAGCTTAAAATATTGACTTAAGAGTTTGAATTACGCAGTAGGTCACGGAATGATAGTGTTGGCAGGTGTCCCGATTTGCGCGGGACGTTCTGATTTTCAGGGGTCTGGTGACACGTCCCGATTTACCCTTGATCGGGACGCCTAATGTCCCGATTTTTCACTAACCTCCTTAGGCTGTACTATATTCGACAATTTTGACAGGAAAAAAGAATATATCTGATTCTGTAAGCTGATTCTGTATTTTTTTCTAGCCATTGTAGGTAGCTGTCCCAATTTGATAACCAAAATCCCGATAATTTTAACCTTCCGTTCCGAAATTTGACACACTGGACCTGGCAACATTACGGAATGATAAGTTTATACCAGTTTGTACAATATATTTCTAAGAGACTGAAAAAGATCGCAGTGACACTGTTTTCCATATAAAAATTGTTCTGAACTTGAAAATATCCGACAAATAAATACCAGTTCCTATTATAGGTAGGTGATTAGTGGAAAGAGTAAATTATACCAATAAATTATTTGATAACATAACTTAGTGTATGTAAAGCGATGCATTAGTATTTAAAATCACCCATAGCTAAATAAATTGCTTGTTATTTTGATAACCGATGACTTGGTACTGCGTTTCATTCAAATGCATGTTAAAACATGTGCCTTAGTTACTAGCACTTGTATATTAGTAACTATTTAGTAATCTATGCTGATGGATCTATTAATGTGGCATTTTAATTAAATTATTGTACAACTTGTGATATATTATCTTCTAAGATATGCATTTAATTGAGGTGGTGTAAAGGACAAGAGTTTTATTAATTTTATTGTTTGAATGAAGTAATATGTTTAATTGCATATAATGGCCAAATTAGCTTCACAAAAGACTTCTATAACTGCCAACAGGTACTGGTGTTCTATTCTTGATAAATAGCAGGTATACAGGGATTACCTCTGTATACCTACTATTATTATAGTAATGATTTTGTTAGGCATTCCTGCATGAAAGTAATGTATGGTAATCTATTTATGTATCTCTCTCTTCTATACAGTTTATCCTAACCTATACTATTAAATCAGCAATATTTGTACATTTGTATAGGTTTTGAGATCTCGGATAAAGCTCTAACTGTGATGAAATTTGCTATATGGGTGGATTTTTGGCATGAAAAAACAATCAAGCTAGGGTTCATCTCTGAGGAAAAAATATTTTCCCCAGAGATGAACCCTAGCCAGGTTCCTTTTCATAGGTTGTGGGTTCTATCTCCAATCCGGTAGAACCTTTTGTATATTTGCCCGGGTGGAATCTTGCAAGTCAAATTTCACCCACTTCCAGTGGTCCGATTGACTTGATATTTGGCATGCATTGGTATATTGGATGACAATGCAACTACAGTCAACAAAAAGTACAGTCACTCAAAAAAAAGCTTGTATAAAAAATTTTATTTTTAACAAAGAACTTATTTATATTTAATTTAATTTTTGTCTTTTTTTAAAGTCCAAGCAAAGCTTGGTCACCCAGTTCACTGTATAATAAAACCGCAAAACTAGTTTACATGTCTGTACATTGAATATATTTAAGAAAATTTGGGGTGACTTAGGAAGACTAACAGAATGCAAAGAGACCATTTAGATTCTTAGCTTAGTTCCCACAAGCCACATTACTATAGGATTTATTCTATTGTAATCGCATATCAGAAAAATATATGGAAATTGTATGAAGCCTGAGTGAGTGAATGCAAGGGCGAAAAGTTAGTATAAGATTAAGGCATAACAATAATAATACAAGTTGGCATTTAAAATGCATGCATGAGTCAAAAAGATGATTATTTTATCTTTAGGTAGTTGACGACATTCTGGATTTCTTTTATATCTATTGAATTTACCTGTTTCATTCATATATTTACATACTAAATCGTGCAATTTATTAGTTCAAGCTACACTTTACGCCACAGTAGACCATATACACACAGTTAAACAAATCATCGAAAAATATGGCTAGTACAACAAGCCTGTGTCGGCTTTCATCGATTATACAAAAGCTTTCGATAGCATTAACCATGACGTAATATGGGAAAGAAGGGAATCCACAAGACATACATAAATGTTATAAAAATATATATGCCTATACAAAAGCAAGAATTCAACTGGAAACTATTGGGGAAGCCTTCAAAATGGAAAGAGGAGTCAGACAAGATGACCCTCTATGCTCAAGTTATTCTCGGCAGTGCTAGAAAATATATTCCGAAAGCTAAAATGGGATGAATTCGGACTTAATAGGTATAGATGGAAGAAAACTGAACCATCTCCAATTTGCAGATGACATTGTCCTGTTCGAAGGAAATGATACGAGACCTAAACAAAGAAAGTGAAAAGGCAGGGCTATCTATGAATGCAAGCAAAACAAAACTTTTAACCAATTCAGTCATCTATGATATTCAAATCTGACATTACGAAACAAGACAGAAAAACGAATACTTTTATACGAGCTCGGACAGGAGTGATGGATGTCCTTACTAGGATAGATCAACTGAAATGGAGATGGACTGGTCATATGTTACAAAGTATCCAAGAGAAGTGAAGCAAAATTCTCACAGAATGGTACCCTCGAGACGGTAAAAGAAAAGGGGAAGACAACGAAAAAGATGGGAGGATGAACTCAAACTGACTGCAGGTCCCAACTGGAGAAGAGTCATAAGGGACAGACAGCATTGGAAATTATTAGAGGAGGCCTTTGCCAAGAGGCACACTGAACTCAGAGATATATTATAAATATAAAAATAGTAATTTACACATATGAGTTTTAGGATAAAGCGCTAATTGATTGATTGACATATTACAGTGAAACAAGCAATTGTAATTGTGGTCTTAGTATTGACGAAATAAGGAGGTACCACTATCAAAAATTCTGATTCTATTATTCTTCGAATACGAATAGCCGAACGTATTCATGAAACACGCTAGTCCAACAGCTGATATCTTTCTTTAAAACGCTTTATACTTGTATTTTTTTTGAGATAGATGTTTTCTTTTCTTTGTTTCTATATTGCAAGTTGATGAAAAATCGCATAGGTAGGTATCAACCAGATTGATAGTTCGTTTTAGAGTAATCCCCAAATATCAAAATAAAATGTTACAACAACAGCATTATGTTATGGCTCTACCTAAAAAGGTATAATAAACATTAGAATTTTAAAATAAACATGCTACATAGAGCTGTTTTTATTTATAATAAAAAAGAAAATAGTATCTATGATTTAGGAAACAGCTATTAAGTATTACTACTTACAAGCTAGAGATGTAATCTTAGTATTAAAGCATAATGGAGAGAGGTCCCTCATGATTTAAAGGATTTCTATCTTATCTGTATGTCTTAGCTACTAACTTATTATAACGGAGCTATATACCGAGGCATGCGTTATCTTAATTTACAATGAACGGCTTTATATTATATTGCTTGGTGCAGTCTCTACATTATAATAGTTGTTATTGAAGACAAGTAACGCAAATACTTTAAAATATTAACATACTTAGTCCTTACTGAAATAAACTCTTTTCTTTGTGAATCAAAAGTCTTTGTAAGTCTTGTATGACAAATTATAAAAATCTAATGTAATGTTTAAGGCAATTATTGAAGTTTTAACGTTTTACGTTGCGTGCGTGAAATATATCACGATGTAGATATTATTAATATAAATAAACATGACCATGTACCTATAAGCTAACATTAAATGTAAAAAATAACGCTTTTGGTGACTTGAAGAAAAACTGTAAAATTATGAAGTTGGCTGTTATCTTTCCTCACAATTATATAATCGGTTTATTCAAGCTATAATTTATTACCAAACAATTAGATCGTTATATTAATATCTGCATTTAAGAGCCACTATAGACTTAGCATAGTCATACTCATCATCTACGGCCATATCGTCAATTATCTAAAGGTGGGTCTACGCTACGCGAGCCGAGCACGAGCCGAGCCCCTAATCGCATCGTCGCGACGCGTCAAGTGTGAATGACTTACAAAGAGTCTAGCCTTACCACAGAATCTTACGAAACGCCGTGATCGACGACGCGCAGAGCGGCTCGGCTACTACTCGACTCGTCTAGCGTAGACCCAACTTAAAACCCTTCTTACACACACGAAACTACTCAAACGAAACCAATTACTAACATATGATAGAGTATTCCAATAGACATTCTCCCACGGCGCTATCGGTTAGTAACGCGTTATAATTAGTTTCAACTTTAACTAGTTGCTGGTCGCCACGCTACCATGGTAATGTTACGCTACTGACAAAAGAAAATACAATATCCTTAATGACCGTGTCAGCAAACCATCGCTCAATGAGGGTCATTATCTCTTAACGTCACTTGCTAATATTATTATAAAATTTTCTGTATCGCGATATGTGCGCCTAAGTACCAAAGAAGTAATGTACTTTAATACTTTTCACCATTTCCGAAACATGTTGTATAAAAAATGGTAAGCTAACGCGTCGCTCTAATTACAGGCATAACACAAAGCAAAGATTCCAAAGAGAAATTAGAAGACCTAGAGATGATGACTGCGCTAAACAGGCGGCCGTCGAACCCGATGAGCGTGGTGACGTTGGATCCACAACAACCAGCTGACTTTGCAGACTGCATCAATAATCAGCACACAGCGCAGAGGAGGCGCGGTCACCATCATTCTCAGCATTCCCTGGTTAGTGACTTCCTTTGTTATACCTCCCTGTCTCTGTCTCTTTTGCTTTCGAGATTTAACCGCAGACATCCGATATAGACGTCAATTGCAGAAGTTAGGCGAAGCTCTTCTTGAGTAAAGTCCATAATGTTCGATTGAAGAACTGTCGTTGGATAGTAAATCGAAAGTATTATGTGATAAAAATTGCGTATGTGTAAGTAGCATGCTTTGTGACTTCGACAGGGTATTTCAATAAGTGTGCGTTAAATCTCACGAGAGGCGCGTCCTATAATAACAATTGATGCCATTATTATTATTTTAATTGTGATAAATGTGTAAAGGATTAATATGGACGAGTCATAAAATATACCTTACTGTCATATAGTGCTAATGGACGAATTGCCCAACTATTTAGGTTCAACTTCGAAAATGTACCGGGATGTTACGGCATAGAGTCTGAAGACAAAATCTTTAAGTTATGAGAGATGACTTAATCATCGGAATAGGGTCATGGTACTGCTTCACGCTAAAATAAGCTCTTAAATTACTTACCGATTATGGAATGTGTTAAGGCCAGAATTGCCGTACATGACAGACGGAGCCCATCCATATTTATTTATTTTATTTTATTCATACAAGAACAAAAATAACATAGCTTGCAAAATCTTAAAGAGCAGGCGCTTAAACTGATGAATTGAACCTAACAAAATATGCTGCACTTAGTAGATATACCTAATGATTTTTATTTACGTAGTATAAATGTCTATGTAGCCATAGACATAGTCACCACAGATCGATATCTGTGACTGAAATAGTATACCAGTCACAAATAGCTCTTGTGTAGCCGAGCATCCTTTTTAGATATTTTTCGTGTTTTGGTCAAGTTGCTCTTGTACTTGGTAACCTTGTTAATAACATTAAATGTTCTTCTTAACGTGGGATCGTGTTTGCGGGTGACTTATTTCACATATTGGAAGATACAGATAGAGAATTTACCGAAACGGAAAATGTGTGTGGTACCTATTGTCTAAGACGATTCGTTTTCTAGGTTAAACAACAGATTTCACAAGTCTACACGGCCTTAAGTTCCACATGAGTAGTTATAAAAATAAATAAGACAAAAGAAGTGACAAGCTCATACATAAATATATCCGATTACCAGTGGCGTAACTATACCATCTGGGGCCCGTGGAAAATTCTTTTGATGGGGCCCTATCACTAAAAATCGTCACGTTGTACTCAGTTTAATTTTAATAAACTTCGTGATTTTCAGTGTACTCGATTACACATTGTATATGTCCCACTAATGGCCATAGGTCTCCTCTCTTAGGCGAGAGAGAATGGTCTGTAGTCCCCACGCTAGCCCAATGCGTATTGGAGACTAGTTATCTCACTTTGGATTTTAAGCAGAACTTATAAAAATATACTTTTCAAATAAAGTAAAATACTCAGGTACAATGTAAAAAAATATTTTTGAGCTCGCGGCCTCTTGGGCCGGGGCCCTCTTGGGTCGGGGGCCCGTGGCATTTTGCTAGCCCTGCCACCCTATTGTTACGCCACTGCCGATTACAATCAAATATTATATACTAGCTGTTGCTCGCGACTTCGTCCGTGTGGACTTCAGTTTATAAACACCGTCTTAACATTCAAAGGGGTATTTCGTATTTTCAAAAACGATACATACATTATATCTTATAGCTGCTGCCCGCGTCTTTGGTCGCATGGGTTTCAGTTTGTGGGTTTTCCTAGAATTTCTAACCTTTAATTTATAAGAAAATATAAAGTAGAAGGTTATTCATACCATTTTATTATTCTATACCATTATTTTATTGCTTATAACTTTTTATTTTATTTACCATTCAATGGTATTCCGAACTGGTGGTAGATTCAACAAAATGTACCTTACTTAACTTTCATAAGTGCCTTAGCAGGGCCTAAACTGCATAAATGACTTTTTGATTTTCCCCCAATCTTACTTTCTTTCACATTTATAATCACAAATGTATTCCACCGCACCGCTATGTAGTACAAAATAAAATGCTATGTAGTGTAAAATCATATATGTATGGCCAAAATGCACCCAAGACGATTCCAACACGCCCTAACAGGGCTAGCATACGTTGCTCCGCTATGAAGTTCCAGTGCCTATCTTACCCCATCATCGGAACTTGAAAACCATATATTGTCAAAGTTCAACTCACGACAATTGCAACAACCCCAAACACGGCTAAGGATATGTTGCTCCGCTAATGAGTTCCAGTTCCTACCCTCCTACTCCATCATCAGATCCAGAAAATCATATATGGTCAAAGTTCATCTCATATAAGAAATATATTTTCAAACCCAATCCTTTTTCAATGATTAATATTTTCGGTAGATATTTACTCGTGTTGACTCAGGACCTTGATTTTTATACACCTAAATATATAGTCCCTATAGTAGTTATAGTCCCTAACTATAGACCTCAGTATCTGGTATCAATTTCAACTTGCTAGGTCCACCCGTTCCTGAGAAAATCGGTGGTGACACACGGACAAGAGAGTGATCTTATAAAGGTTCCTTTTGAGGTACGGAACCCTAATAAATGCCTAAAAACTATTGCCGTCATAACTACGCGCCTGTACTCCCCCGATTGATTCGCGACTGATTGAAATAGCAACAATAATAAAATAAATACAAAACTTAAATACTTAGTAACTTAAAGAGACGAGTATCACCGGTAGACTTTAGTTTACGAGCAAAAATAGATTTGATGATCGTTTTTTACTCGACCCAACGATACAAGGATGATATTTGTAGTTCAAGTGAGAATGTGATGTAATTATTTTCATTTCATTTTTGATTCATGCTACATTCTTAATAGTACATACGTGTAACGCTTAGAATATATAAGTATATTCTAAGGTGAAACGTCGTGTTGGCTATTAATGCAGTAAAATTAAATGCTCTATTAAAAACATTATAAAAAAAATCAATTAATTAGAAATATGTAAAAAATGCATCAACGTTGCTCTAAAGGAAAAATTGTTATCTACAATTATAATCAGGTTATTAATTTAAGTATTTTAATTTTAGCATGAAGTACTTACTTCAATAAGGCGTTTTAGCATAAAATAAGTAACAAGGAAACATGAAATTTTGCACAGATGTTCCTTATACGACTATAAAATAGACATCAAATAAGGAAGAATTAATCAAAATTCATGTGAAAAATTTATGAAGAATTATGTTATATTTGATGATAAATCCATGCATCTACTCATCCATCTATTTTAACATGTCTCAGTTAAGTTTATTACATCAAAGTCAGATAGTAAATAGACGATATAGCGTTCCCGGGATAAAAGGAGCCGGGTATAATGAAGTATCCTATTAGTGGAAAAAAAATCGAATCCTACTGGTAGTTCCAGAGATTAGCCCGTTTAAACAAACAAAAAAAAACTCTTCCGCTTTATTATATTAATAAAAAGATAAGATTATGATTTTTTTATTTGCAAAGTATGGTAATATAAGTTTTTACAAAAAATATAATTTGAGTATACATACTTTGCCATATTATTGGCATGCAAATATTTATATAACTAAAAGTAAACACATGAATTGATAATAATAATTAAATAAGCGACAGACCACATAAATAGAATTCATAAATATTACATAACAACATAATATAAAAATAGCTACATGTCAGAACAATTATACTAATTTAAAATAATAATAATAATGACGACACAAAAAAAAATACCAAACTGCAATTAAAAGCAAACCATTAAAGAAAATCATTGATATTGTAAAAACTCTTATCCATGAGCCACGAATATAATTTTATTTTGAAAAGCGATCGGCAAATCCCTGACATACCTTGGTATGTTGTTAAATATTGTGACAGACGTAACTGGAATTATTTCTATAAAGAGTAGTTCTGCAATTTGGTACTATTATTCTAGTAGGATCTCTATTATTACAAGGGTATTATTTAGTTTCACCTGTCCCTTTATCTGTAATGGAATTTTGCAAATTAAATTTGATCCACATTTCGGTTTCCGATTGAGCTGAAAGAATCATGGCGAGCTCCATACATTGATTTGTACAAAAAAATAAAACATTTTAGAGGGTTTTGAATCACTTCCAATGTTGAGATTACATTACCAGCAACATGTTAATTAATATACATGAAATATTTTATAAACCCCGCAAAACATAACTACAACATAACGGTTTTGGTCGCGAATAGTCGCGATTCGCCGAAATTCTATAGAAATTCGCATTTTTATCCCGGGGTTCTAAAAATATTTTAAATGGCTCAAGTTGTTCCTTAGGCACCAAAGATCAATTATAACGTCATTTCAAAGTCTCTAAAAATCTTAATTTTTTTGTACAAATCTCGCCATGATCCTTTTGCACGAATATGCAAATCGCGTGACAATGCAATATTATGATGACGTGGAGCTGATCTGATGATGGAGCTGGAAGGTGGCCATAGAAACTCCGTAATAAAACCACATAACCCAATCGAGTTTGGGCTCGTTTGATTCGTCTTGATGAGTACAATAAAAAGCTTGTTTTAAAAATGAAATTTTTAACAAAAACTTGTTTTTAATTCCTATAGTATAGATCTGCGGTTCTCACACTTTTTTGGTGACGGAACCCTTTTAAAAAGTGAATTATTCGATGGAGCCCTAAAATAATCAAAGAATAGTCTGTGTAGGTATTGTAAAAATTTAAAAATATAGTTACTTAATGTATCACTACATATTATAAAACAAAGTCCTCCGCCGCGTCTGTGTGTCTGTCGTGATCGCGGTAAACTCAAAAACGACTGCACCGATTATTTTCATCAATGTATAGAGTGGTTCTAGAGGAAGGTTTTAGTATATAATTTGTCATATTTTTGTATACATTGGCTAACATAAGAGTCGGAATAAAAATAAGCCTTCTGGGAGCTTTCAACGAAACGCAAAAACTACTGAACGAAAAGATTTGGATGAAATTTGGCTCACAGATAGAATATGTTCTGGATTAACACATAGGATACTTTTATACCAAGAAAACATATGATCCCTCGCGAATGCGGGTGCGGGTGTAACCGCGCGGGACAGCTAGTTTAAAATTAAAAGAATTATTGGACTATCGTTATCAAATTAACTATTATGAATTATTTATTTAATTTAATTTCTGAACTTGTCTTTTTGAAGAATGTATTTGGCTAGTAATAGGTGTCGCGGAGCCCCCACAGAGGCTTTGCGGAGCCCCAGGGCTTTGCGGAGCACACTTTGAGTATGGCTGCATAGATTATATCGAATATATTTTAGATAATTAAAACCACCCGAGATATCATATTAACGTCAAACGGAACATTAATTTCAGAAGGCTGCTGCGAATGGCGATGGGGATCGTCGGGAGAGCGTGGCGAAGGCCTTAGAGGCGCGACAGTCGCAGTGGAAGCGAATAGTGCTTCTGGTTGTGGCCATCACAGTACACAACATACCCGAAGGGCTAGCTGTCGGAGTTTCTTTCGGCGCAGCAGGCTCTTCCGAAAAAGCCTCGTTCCATACAGCCAGGTATGTTACCACCTTTTTTGTCTGTGCGTTGAAATGTAAATAAAAAAGAAAATCCTGTTATAAAAAGAAACATAATAATTAAGGTGCTCTTATCAAATTCAATTTAAGGCAGTGTCAATACCGTCTATAATATAATATGGAATTTATAGTAGTACGCGGTAAATAAATAGGTACGTCGTCAATTGTATTATCCAAATAAACCTTCGTAGGCACTTATAAATAATCTGACTAATACCGGTTCGGAAAGCTGAGTAAAGCTGGCAATAAACTCAGCAATTACTGTTTTTAAAACAAGCTTAGATTTATTACATTTAATTTACATTAGTCTCACTGACAACAATTTCTCACCCCGTCAGCAAAACTACAGTAAGAGTAAACTATGACAGCGTCATCTGTGAGTAGCGTCTCGAAACGTTATCAGACAAACTTATGGAACTTGCAACCACACAGACGAGTTATATCAAATACCATTCCATCTAGCGGATAAGTTGGTTTACTGCTCACTATTTGGTTACTATGGTGTAGATCTTCGCCGTAAGGCTATCGATTTATTTATATAGATGGCGCTAGTTGTAAGTATTTTTTACAGAAATACTTTTAAATATTCAGATGCCAAAATTGTAGATGACGTCTTGTCTACAATTACAAACTTGGTTATAATGCTTGTATATGTATATTGCGTTTCCGACTAACGTATTTAATTAATTCTACTACCTACCTACTACATTGAGCAACGCGCTCGTCAGCGATTCACAAAATCTATTGTGTCGTACTATCTTGTAATTTTAACTTATAACTAACTGTTAATCAAAGTTGATTGTAATTTGGTTATACTGATCGAATTAATATTCGAGCTGTTTTATGGAATGATTCTTACACAATAGGAAAATTAAATGAACAATTAGGTAGGTACTTAAATAGCGAATAGTCCATACGTAGATATATTGTCCGCCATTTTGTTACGTCAGAAGAAGGAACGCGAGGCACCGTTTTGTATCGAAGGTGGCGGGGCTGGCATGCGCAGGCATTTCATTGATAAGTTGCGGGCGCGAGCGGGATGCAGCTAGCTAGTCTACGACTGTACTATGGTTTGTGCATCGGACCCGCTAGTCAGCACTTACAATAGTTGTTTGAGTCAACTTGACTTTTATTAATTTATTTATTGTTATGAAACTAAGTACCTCAATGCCGGATGCCCATAGCTGTAGTCTTATTATTCACCCGTGTTAGATAAGGATATATATTCTTGAAAGAATTTACTAAAATAACTCGTGCAAATTATTCTTAAGTAATATTTATTGTCTCATTCTCATATCATCGTATGTTTGGCATGAATCGTCACGTCACACGCCTTCTTGCATTTTGGCATAATGATCCCCATACCGATCTGAGATACAATTGCCAACTCATTATAAAACTGTTAATAATTAAATTACTTTTGTTTCGGAGCAATTTGGAATCAGATTTCAAATATGCGAATTGCTTATCATTCATAGTTTCGTTTTCACAATAGGTTATAGTTTTCCGTAAGTAGTCCAAATGGAAAGATTGCACTTTACGACCGGTGGCCGACGCAAGGTTGGTGGTTTGGAGGCAGGCGAAAGTGTGGTGTATCGGTGAAGGTGGTGTTGAGCGGAGCAAAGAGTGTATTGGCAACAACGTTTCATTTGTAGTTGCGTCGAGTCGAGCCAAATCGCGTGGCCGCGGGGGCATCGACCGGCGCGCCGGCGCAGACGTTGCCGTCACCGCCGCCGCCGAAACCGCCCGGTGAAACTATTTCACTGAAAAATCTGCCGGCGCGAGCCATATCATTGAAGTCAACCTTGACGATTTGTCGCGTCGTCTATACCGACGCGTGGGTGCCTCCCGAGCATATTCATAACCGTTAAATATTGGCACCTCTCACGAATGTACCTACACCGACGTACTCCACCTAACTATCCCAAGCATTTTCATTTCTCACTCTTTTAGGGGGCCTCATTCGATGGCCGAGACCTGCTACTTCTCAATGCAAACTATAATTCTTATAAAACTGTAGGATCATCAGATTGAAATTCATTAATTTCAATTAACCTGTTATGCTATCTTCTTGATATTCAGATTTTTAATTTTTAATGATTTTCTAAGAAGGAGATATGCTGAAAGGAATAGATAAGTATTAATGATAGGGATGTTTTTTTTAAAATAATAAATGGGTATGCTTTGGCCAATGATGCACCGCCATCGCCTATAAAGGACGAAAACGAAGCCTTGGAGCATGCTTATCCAAGAGAAAACCTATACACTCTTGACTTTGAAATTCCCTAGAATGTAAGTGTCAGGAACAGTTAGATGCCGGAAGCGGGTTCCACTCCCTTGCTGTACCTACGTATAATGAGGATGCAAAACGCTGTGTCCGTATTTTCGGTATGTCAACAACGTACGGGTGAAACTTTTCCCGGCATCTTGTGGTTCGGGGGAAGAATGGGGATGGTGGAATTAGGTTGAACAATTCCTGCGCACACTCTCCAAAATATATCAATAATATACCAAATGAATATGCCAATAGAATTGCAGCAAAACTGTCGAGACGTTATTTTTTTTTTTTGCAATTCTGTCGTTTAATATGTCAAAATGTTATTCGGATTATTTTTTTCGGAGTAAACCTTTTGCGGGGTTACTGCGTATCTTTGGTGGGTGGGTAATCGCAATGAATACCATTAATGAATTTCATCCCATGATGCGGCAATCGACGCACATAGGGGTATTTGACCCAAAAATACGGACAAAATTATTTTGCGGTCTTAAATGACATATATGTTCAAAATAGTGATATGTATAGTAAAATTTATTTTTTACCTAATGGGGTTTGGAAATGGCAAAGAGTGAAACGTATTTAAGCTACTTCTTCAGGAAAAAGTGTAATCTAACATTAAAAATGTCGATAAAAATTATTATTTATAGGGTTTAATTATTCAGAGGATGAGCCCCACTCGTCTTCATCAATAGAAATATTTGTTTCATCCATATCTTGAGTAATTTCAGCTTCTTCATTTGATGCCTCAACTTCACCCGGCAATAACATTTCCATGGCTGCGGCGCTAAATGGCCTTTATCTTTTTGTTGGTTTTGGCCTTATGCTACTCATTAAGGGATCTGATGTTAGGAGCAACCTGTTTAAAACGTCTTAGTTGCATTGCTCACGAGAAAACTTTCGTGAGAAGTTTTAGCGAAATTGCCTGAAATGTTTGTTTCTCGCCTCACCTGCTTCTTCCGACAAGGTTCCGATTGGTAATAAGGCATGTTGAACCACAAGGGGACCGTGAATCAGTACCTTGTCTATCGTGGGCGTCATGGGATGCCAGGAGTACAACTCTACGTATAACTCTAAATATAACAATGCTGTATCATGGCATTATGCTGAAAACTTTTCAATATTAATTTTAGCCCACTGGAAATCACTTCCAATATTGCAGCAAATCTTTCGATCAACCTTAGATCAATCCCAAGAATTTCTGAAGCGACTTGCGGTTTCTCAAAGAATCTTCGACTTGTGTTCCCGTCATTACTGTTGCCGAATCCGGCTTAAACAGGTATTTCCACTGTTTTCCTTTATGAAAACATGTTCTGTCCTGTTGGCAGCAGAACACCTGGTCTTCATTTCCGACTTAATATAAGAAAATTTGTGGCGAAACTCTAGTATTTATTCAATGGGAAATGATGGTTTGTTTATTATTAAGTTCTCCACAAAATCCCACTTCTTTGAAAATTCCCTATCTGTGCTAGTTTTCCCTATATTAATAAATATTCTCATGTCTTAATTCTTACACCAGAACCACCTACTAGGGAAAAGAAGTTGATATTAGAACATGAAGCGCATAATTTAATTTTGTTTTGTAAAATGACAAATGACAAAAAAATTAAAAAAAAATACAATAGGCAAATTTAGGCAGCCAATCTTAACTTATTCTAAAAGTAGGATAGTTATATCAACTTACAAAAACAAAAAATATACCCGGAAGCTCCCTGAAATACAACAAAATCTCTAATGTATATATTATTGACACAAAATATCATAAGTTTGTTTTGCGGTTCATAATAACTAAAATATCTACTAATATTCTGATATTATTTTGAAATAATTGAGAAATACAGATAGTACATACCTGGTTCCATATTATCCATCCTAAAAATAACCAGTCTTAACTTCCCCACTTCATTAAAATAGTTGGAAATGCAGGACTTCAAAATCGTTTACTTATTATTTATTTACGTATTCGCTGCAAGCCACTTAGATAACGACTTCCTACAACTTAACGCAAGCCTACTAAAATAAAATGACGTGAGATTCATATTCTCTATGTATTGCGGTACCATTATGTATCTACCGTCACCAGGAATTGTTTACTTTGTATACATTGACTTTTGACCGCGTTTTTGGGTCGAATACCCCTCCGTGCGACGACGAAGTCCAACAATGGTCTTCAAACATAAATATGACACTACTCCCATACCACCAAAGAAAAGCGGTAGCCCCGCTGGTGGGAGCTAGAGAGAAAATTCAATTCTTCATTCTCATCCTCATTTATAATGCGGACAGCAAGGGAGTGGAACTTGCTTCCGGCGTTTGTGTTTCTTGACTCATACAATCTAGGGAATTTCAAAGCCAGAGTGAATAGGTTCCTTTTCCTTCTGGGTAAGCGTGTTCCATCTTAAACTTCGTATTCGCCCCTTATGGGCGGGTCAGTGGCCAAACGCAAGCCCATTTAATTAAAAAATATCTATATTTTAAAACGGAGGTTTTTCGAAGTAGGCTATAGAAGAAGACTAAGAAATAGTTTCTTGTCCAATTTTATTGTTCTCTTTTGTGGGAACACATTTACGTAGTGCTAATCTACAAAATAATGTGCTAAATTTATCCTAATCAAAATGATGACATAGCTTAAGCTTTTAAGTTCCTGAAATCATGACTGACTGAATGACTTTCAAAATTGCTATATAACTGGATTCTTTACAACGTTAAAAATAATTGGTTGCCCATAATTTGATATTCTTTCACAGGCAATCCGTTTGAAAACATGCAGCGAGCGTTCATTACGATGGTATGCATACGATAAGGTGGGTTAACATCGTTTGTAGTCGGTTGTTCGTCGCGAGTGTCGGATAATCACGTATATGTAGGTATCGGGGCACAGTGTGATGTGGTATGAGAGGATACAGGAGATCGGCTCGGGCGCTGGTTACGCCGCGCCGCACCGGGCGAGAGCGGGCGGCGGGCGGTGGTTAGCGCCCGCGCATAATGGGAGTCGGCAACCGCTTTGTGTCCGTCGCTGTTATTATGCAGATTAACACCGCCGGGAATTTGTTCAAATATCGTAACAAGCGCTCCTCCCGGCGCCGGCGCCGTTCGCGCTGCTATAATTTACGATTCGTGCATCGGGAATGTGTTGGCGTTCACTCCTTCCACGGGCTTTGGAGCCGTTTTGTCGATTTTATGTTGCGCCTCCTTGACCGATTTCCAGATTAATTATTTTGTTTTTTACCTTCCTGTGATTAACATTTTAAAGTTTCATTTTATTATTTTTATGTTTATGAGGAACAATGTTATCCAGAGTATAAACCAAGGCCAATTACAAAGTATATGTATATGTCAAAAATGTAATTCAAGCTCGTTTTTTTTCTATTTAGTTATTAATAAAAAAAAAGTTTGCAATATTCGGACATGCTTTGACAAAGATACAATGGCAGGCATCAAGTGGTAGTGCCTACAAAGTAGCTAGCTCATAACTAAGTATGTGTTATCTAAAATACCTGTGCCCCGAGTGTAAAGATTGCAAAGAACTAACTTAACTTTTGCGTTTGAGTTTTTTATATGAGCACTTGTACTAAAAACTAAACTCGGGTACAGTAGTACCCAACTGATATGGCGCGTCGCGAATCTTCGTTCGCACAGAAAAGAAAGTATGGCCCCGACGATTAACGAAAGAATGCTTGAAACTTACAATCAACCTTAGATGACTACTATAAGGTACATAATACACTGCAGCCGTTAGTTCCGTCTCACTCGCAAGTCACGCCACTCCGCACGGCGCGCGCTAAGATGGCGGTAGCTGCCGACCAATAGCGTTTCCCGCGCTTTGAAAATGTATCTTCTGCGCAGGTTCATCGGTAAGCCATATTAATTGGGTACTACTGTACTGACTTGAATTGGAGGAATTAACTTCACCCATTTTTTTTCAATTCGTTCTGAAGAGCTGTCCTTTTGAAGATTTCAGATCACAAAACGCCACAAACATACGCACAATAATACAATTTTAATGCAAGTTTTATTATGATGCCTATTATGAAGTCCATTGACTTTAGAAGCGATTTTGTAAATGTCTTTGTCATTTATCAATTTAGAATTCTGAAAAACAGTAGGTAATGGTGCCGATTCTGTTGTAAATCGCACTTAACTAATTTTAGTCACATCACATCTCTTTCTTACAAACATTATTGATAAAGGATATAAACATATTTAAAGCTGTCAAATTAGTCTTTGCCGTCTTCATTTGCGGGTATTTAGACGTAATAAATGATAAATGGCGATTACATTTAAAATAAAAACAAGTATTGGACTAATTTGACAGGACTAAATTTCTTACATCCTTTTCTTATGTTCTTTGTTAGAAAGAGACATAGTGAGACTCAATTAGTTTAGCTGTAAACTACAGAATCAGCACCATTGTCTTATTAATATGCAAAACATTTGTCGAGATTGGATTAATTTTCTCACAGAAGCAACTCGACGAACTATGAGTACAATAGTTCTTGTACAAGCTTACATACCAAATTGCCCTGCCCTGCCCTGCCCTGCCCTGCCCTGCCCTGCCCTGCCCTGCCCTGCCCTGCCCTGCCCTGCCCTGCCCTGCCCTACCCTACCCTACCCTACTCTATTTATCTGGTATAATCCAAACCCATGTTTTGAATTACAAAAAAATTTTCATGCCATGGTGGTGATTTTTTAGTATTAGAAACTGTCTTATGACTTAAAAAAGAGGTTCCTAAGATGCTGAGCGTAGTGCAGTATGTATTCAATTTTATCCGAAAATCGTGGAAACTTTAAATGAATAAAAAAATATTACAATCCGCGATGGGTATGCGAGGGTAGTGTAGAAGCCAGCGGTCGGTGCGAGACGGGCGGCGCGGCGGCGGGGTACAGCGCGAGGCCGTGCGTCCGGCCGCATTCCTGCGAAGCCTCCGACCCTCTGCCCTGCCGCACGCCAAAGCTTCTACCGCTTTCGCTACTCAAAGGAATGCTATCAAACTAATTATCTTGACAATACAACAATATTTAATAACTATAATTGGTAATATTATATTTACACCCAAACAAATCTGCATTTAGCTCCGTTCACTTAAAGGTCAGCAATTTGCTTCATATGCATTCATATGTAGTTCTGATAATATCAGCAATGATATTCTGAAGTGGCGTATAGCACCAGTAAGTGAATAAGCAGCTGCAATTAAAAAATACAACGTATATTACGTCCATGTGTGAATGCGTGTTGTGAGACTCTTAGGATAGCTTCGCGAGTAAAATAAAATTACATTTTGTACAACTTTAAACCTTAAAATGTACCTTTAGTTATCTCGAGTTTAGTTTAACATTATCAAGATTGTAGTTGCTGGCGCCAGTAAAGTAACAGTTTTTAATCAAACAGTTTATCAATTTATTTCTAGTTAATGCCAGAGTTCCACACTTAGAATTTTCTTCAATTTCGCACGTATTTGTGATCTAAATATATTTGAATGATTTTCGGTAGTTGGTAGCCCGACCAACAGGGCCCGCTCTGGTCTATATAGCGCCCGGGTGCAAGAAATACCCTAGCGCCCTCAAGTAGGCCCACGTACAAAATGGAATACTAACAGTTATATTCTCACCAAAGTGAGCGGAAATTAGTGTGCAAATATAACACATTTTCGTTTTACAGTTTCAACCACGGTCTTTCGGAAATATCGCAGGGATCCCATTTAAAAAAATACATCTAAGTCACTCAGTGATAAATGATAATATGATTCCACTGGTGAAAGAATTTCAAAATCGGTCCATTCGTTTTTGAGTTTATTCATTACAAACAAAAATACAAATCTTTTCTTTATTAGTATAGATGTCACGAGTGGCGCTCGGCGCTCCGTCTGGGCGCCCCCTGAGACCCTGCGCCCGCGTGCGCTGCACACCCTGCACTATAGGTAAAGCCGGCCCTGCCGGCCAAAAAATAGTACAGTATTACCCAACTTATATGGCACGTCGTGAATCTTTGTTCGCACAGAAAAGAAAGTATGGCCCCGAAGATTAACGAAAGAATGCTTAAACTTATAATCAACCTTAAATCACTACTATAAGGTTTATAATACACTGCAGCTGTTAGTTGCGTCTCACTCGCAAGTCACGCCCCTCCGCACGGCGCGCGCTAACATGGCGGCAGCTGCGGACCAATAGCGTTTCCCGCGCTTTGAAAATGTATCTTCTGCGCAGATACATCGGTAAGCCATATTAATTGGGTACTACTGTACCCCTTTGGTTTTTATTTCTAGAACTTTGTTATTATTTGCCGTGATTGTTGCACGTATTCTTAGGAACCTTCTGGCTGCCTATAGCTGTTATGATTAAAAAGGTTTAGCACAAAACTTTAGATACGGAACCCTAAAAATGGTTGTTTAGTATTTCACTCGCAAAAGTAATCGACATTTAATCTGCGAAGGATACTATTTGCTACCTCATTAAATGCCGTGTGATTTTTATTTACAAGATTAAATATTGTTTGCGTAGTGTAGTTATAGTAGGTATAGTACTGGGTACTAATAACATTTTGATGACCTGTTTAGTTGTTTAAGCATGTATGTTTCGCGGTCGTGGCGAGTGCCGAACGCCGATGCCGATGGCACGACGGCGTGGAGCCTTTCGGTGAAATGTGCGAAGGCAACTCGGCAGGGCCGGATTCGTTCGGAACGTTGCACTTGTTTTTACGCACGCGCGCACCGTGTGGTGCATGACCCCATTGGAATGTACCACGTGCACTAGCCAATGGAATGCGCAACTGTTTGCTTTTTAATTTTTTTTCTTCGCCGCCACAAACAATACCTTTTCATACTATTTCATAACGAATTCTTTACTAACGCGATACTTTCTAAAACAGTCGTTCGGGTTTACGTATTGACATTTTTTGCTTTGTTTGAATTAATGTACTCAGGGAAAGGCGTGCCGGCTTGGTTTGAGTGTCAATAAAATAGAAAGTTTCATGTTTTTCACAAAATGTTTTGTAAGCGTGTGTGCTATGTTCTAAAACGTTAACGTATAGGTACTTACATGCTTAGTAGTAGGTATGTTTAGCATTACCGATAACATGAGTGCATGCACATTTCATACAGGGGTAAATACTACTATATTATGATGTGTCGTCATAGTTCTACCAATAATACGTTCGGTCTCGTGCTATTCTCCATAAATAGCGAAGTTCAGTAAACGCTGCCCTCACGACGCATACAGCGAACGATATTAGGCGGAAGCGAGCGCCGCCGGAAATCGCGTTACCGGAAGATGCGCCCGCGCCAATGATGCTCTAGATGTGCTTTTACGATTTCCTGTGCGCCGGCGCCGGACGCTCGCCTTCTAATTGTAAGCTAAAACTGCCCAGTCAATCACCACGATTGTTGCTTGTCGATTGTTTCCAAACAAATTCCAGCAACTGACTTGTGTTTAGCGCCACAGAATTACTACTTTAATGATCCTCTGAACGATACAAACGATAACCTCCCTATTTTCTATAGGGATTTAAATTTTATAAATTTCAAATGTGTCATCCAGCAGAGAGTAACCAGCTACATAGGAATTTGCGAATGTTAGCAACAATTTGAATACAAGGGAAATATGAGAACAGAATAAAGTAAAAATACATACCTACCTATTATTTTTCCTGAATATTGTTTTAGTACATACATTATTTGCTTGTTAGTGCGCAGGCGCCGGCGTCGTTCGCGTGAAGCACGCATACATGCGTCATGCTAGCTGCACTCGCGTCACACGCCGATCTAATTGCCTGTTACACATGTCGCTAACAGCTCATATTCCATCTAACGAGTAAGCCTGACGATGACGGTACGAAGGAATGATTATAATTTTATTATGTAATTTTTTTGTTTGAAACTTTGATTTTGCTTCGAAAAATAAAATATCTTATAGAAACTGTTTCCACTTAATATCCGTATTCAAAAAATCTGGTCATGGATCGATATCGTTACTATGTGAAGGCAGGACAAAACTGTTCAAGCACAATAGTGTGTGAGGTATGTCCCAGGATATTTATTTATTTATTGAATAGGTCATATTTGCAAAACGACCAATTTTTAAAGGATCCGATACACAAAAGGTCTAATTCTCAAAAACAACTTTGTGATGTAAACATTATAAATATATTAATTAATTATACATAATTTAGATTTAACCCATTGGTTTTCGCGAGGGACGCGCGTCCTGTTATAACAATTGATATCATTGTTATATTTTTAACCGCGAGCCAAGCGATTAATAAGTAATCAGTTGCGTGTGTAAAGAAGTAAATGTCAGTCATCAAACAAACTTTTACATTTACTCATGAACTGGCGCTAAACCCGATTTCTAGAGGAATTTAATATTCCTCCGAGATACGAGTGTCCTATTTCTTATTCCAAAGTATGGTTTATCTATGCGCCAAGTTTTATTCGATTGAGATTGAGAAACAAAATTTTCAAATACTACGTTCCACCTCGCAATATCTAATATCCTACACCTGACCCAATAGAAAGAGATGGCGGGAGCCTCGGGGATCGTGCGGAGAGCCGTGTCCGGCTCTACCATCGTTGTGGACGCCTCAAAGTGACCACGACCGCTCTGCCAAGAGCGAAACGACAGAGAAGAAGAAGACCCTACTAATTATAGATCCATTTCTACACTACCGAAAGCAAAGTTTTCGATAAAATTATTCTTAATCAATTGATGGTACATTTTAATAATAATAGACTGCTTCACAGTAAACAATTTGGTTTTACTAGGGGTCGCTCAACAACCTACGCTAGTGTTGAGCTTGTTCAAAATATGTTTGATGCCTGGGAGAATTCGATTGAGTTCATCATGAGTTATTAGTCAGAAAATTTAACCACTATGGTATAAAAGGTACTGTACTCAGTCTTTTGAATTCATACCTGAGTGATATAATTGAGAGGATTGATGTTATCGGCAAGGTTTCTACGGGGTCTACAGTTAACATGGGCATCCCACAAGGTTCCATCCTTGGACCTTTTCTTTTTCTAGTCTACATCAATGACTTACCTTATCTTGTAGAAAAGTAACATGAGATAGTATTGTTTGCTGATGATACTTCACTTCTTTACAAAGTCAAACGACATTTTCTTAATTCTGAAGAAGTTAACAATGCTCTTTCATTAGTTGTTGATTGGTTTACAGTTAATAATTTACTGCTAAATGAGAAAAATAATGGATCAGATTCAGTCTACCCAATCTGAGACACTCGGACGCCAACATTGTTATAATAGGCGAAAAACTGGATCTTGTTAAAACAACTATATTTTGTGTATTATATTAGACGATAAGCTGCAATGGGGTCCACACATACATAATCTAGTGAATAGACTTAGTTCTGCAGCTTACGCAGTGAAGAAAATCCGTTCTCTCACTTACGAATTTACGGCAAGATAAGTCTTTTTTAGTTATTTTCACAGTTTAATGTCTTACGGCATCCTCCTTTGGGGCAGCGATCAGCATCAATAGAATATTTTTATGCAGAAGAAGGCTATTCGCGCAATATATAACTTGAAGCCAAAAGATTCTCTTAGAGATAAGTTTAAAACCATAAATATAATGACAGTGTCATCACAGTACATATATGAAAACTTAATTTATGTTTGAAAAAACATACTTAACTTTCCTAAAAATAGCGACACTCATAGCTTAAACACTAGAAACTAGAAATAAGGACAAACTTGCTGTACCTGTAACACGGCTCAGCAAAGTTAGGAATACTTTTAAGGGGCAATGTATACTATTGTATACGCTTCTATAACAAACTACCCAAATCAATTCAAGAACTATCTGTGTATAGAGTAGATTTAAAAAGTTAGTTAAACAAAAATTGTGTAAGAAAGGATACTTTAAAGTTTCCGATTTTGTAGAAGACAAGAACGCATTTGAATGAAGTGTCAAATTAATTATCTAATATTGTCAAATTTATTATAAGATAATAAAAAAAATATCCTTGCTTAGTTTCTTGCCGGAAGGAAGGACAAATAAACCAACAAACGCACTTTCTAATTTATCTATCCGGTACCTACATATAATTACATGTTCTGACTACTCCTGACTGTCTGATTCATCAACGCAGACCCCAAACTGCTGTAGTTAGCAACTTGGAATTTTGCACATGGATCCTTTTATAACGTAAGCATCCACTAAGAAAAATCCTTGATCACTACTAAGGGGGCGAAAAGGGGGAATTTTGTCTGTATGAAAATTCTTATTCCTTGGGCTTATTATAAACTTGAAACTTAGCACCATTAATAACCGAAATAAATAATTGCACCAAAACATTTTCATGTAAAATGTTGCCAAGACGAGACCTTATGGCTCGCACTGTCAAAAAGTTATCAGATCTCATGTAGAGCCAAGCTTATAACTCTACAAGCCCTGACCCTACAAGTCCAAACTTTACACCTTAGTCAAAATATGTGGCTTGGCCGTTTCGCTACCGTCACATGTGCGTAAGGTGAAAAATTGATTCACTGTTAATTACTTTTTTGTAGTACAATAGTTCTTGTAGTAGCGAAATGGCCAAGCCACATATTTTGACTGTGTGTTCGCGGATAACTTCGTCGTTTATTAACCGATTTTGATGATTCTTTTTTTGTTGGAAAGGAGATATCCCAAGGGTGGTACCATGATAAGAAAACCAGGATCTGATGATGGCATCCCAGAGAAATCGAGGGGAACATTCGAAAATGGTAGTGGCGGCGTTTGTTATTATTTTCATTAAGTATTTTAAAGCACTAACGATTTACAGCAGTTTCTGGTGTTTAGGCTTCATTAATTTGTATTGATGATAACTTTACACCTAGAAACTCAAAATTAAAAAATAAAACCTTTTTAACGTTTTTTAGGCGGTTTAATTCTTTCGTTTAAAAGTTTGCCACAAGCGTGTGGCCTGCCTGACCCGATGGTAAACGTTTACCATATGGACGCTTACTTACATTACTGGCTGGGACATCACTTAAACGTTACCTACGGCGTTTAAGCGCCCTCTGCTGGGCTCGAGCGCTATTTCACGCCGTGCAGAAATAGACAAAGTCACACGTAATATTATACTATTACTTACATGTAATCACTCACTATAAAAGCAACGCTCCGACTCAGCAAATAGTTATTTATGCAACTGTTGTATAATAAGGGGTATTAAAACACGAAACACTGTGGGTTCGACACGAAGCCGAGTGTGATAATAGTATACAAGACATTATCTACACCCCTGATCATTTTTGTAAACAACAAAGTAATACAATTTTGCAATTCTAATATCGAACCAAAATGGCGGGACACGGCGTGAATTCAAATAAACAATAAGTTTTTTTTATTACGGCGCTGTGGTATTCATACGCGCGTGCAATAAAATGTTTTTTTTTTTTTGAAATTCATAAAGTACGAAAGTACGAACAGCCACATTCTCACTATTCAATTCGTAGGAATTGAGTAGTGAGAATGTGGCTGTTCGATGACTAAGGAAGGGACCGAAAAAGCAAAAAAAAGTAGTTGCATAATGAAATTTAGTACAACATTTAATTATATATAACGGTTACTATGACACTTGTTGTTTTAATGTTGGCAATAAGCTGTTTCAGAAACTTTTATAGAGGTAGTAGCCGTAGAGTTTTTTATATAATGATTTTATAGAAGCTTTCTTAACTTTTTCCAACATTAATGTGTACGTAGCGTAATGTGGGTTCCATACACATGCGCTTGATTCAAGCTTGCTCCGAACCAAAACATTAAGTACTTGTAAAACCTGCGGGTCCCCAGAGTCATTGGCGTTACGTAAGACAAATCCTAAGCGACAAAAAGATTCTATAGTAAGTTTGGAGATATGTTCATGGAAAGTGAGACTGCGATCGAAGGTCACTCCCAGATCCTATATTACCTATTTGACAAGACGAAATAGTTTAAGCTTGCCCCGAGCCGTCAAGTACTGGTACTGGTATGTGTTATCTTGTCATTATAAAATTTATTTTAACGTGCATGATTTAAAGGTAACACTTAAGATGGCAAGTTTTTGCTTTGTCGGAGCGGTGCTTTTATAGTAAGTGATGACCTTTAGGGTGTTTCTGAAAAGTAGTTCGTCGTCTTTCCAAAAAAACATAAAAAGGGATAAGCGAATTCCTCGCGGACGAAATCGTGAGCAAAAGCTAGTAATGAATAAGTATGTAATTACTTACTTCAGGAATCCATGACTCATGATTGTTTACCTATGAAGACCGGTTCTCGTTTTATGCACAATTTTTCCAAGTACGGAATGAGTGTATATGAATATTCAGACTTATTGGTGGGTTGTATCCTTCTAAAACGGTGGTATGTAGTATTAGTTGACCATGTTTGGTAATATGGATTGATAACATTATAGTCGTATAGGTATACAGAGTGAATTTTTTTTCCCACAGTGAGGGTAACTAAAAAAGTTTTTTTTTTATATTGCATTTTTATATTGTCTTCAAAATTCAGCGTTTTTCTCTAAGACCTGTAGTTCAGAAGTTGCCCATACTGGCTGGAAAAAAATTCAACCTGTATATACGCAACTACGCAAGTATTATCTCATGTTCTTTGATAGGTTTATCAATAGGTTATAAAACCTAAAGGGTTAGGCGCAAACGAGTACCTTAGTACAGTCAATTTTAGTGTAGTAAAGTTATTGTTAATTGAATCGTTAGTTCGAACTCTGCTGTGGTATACTGTTATCCAGGTCCGTCGGTTATATGGTATAGTATTACTACAGAGGTACCTATATATGTATTGTTATTCAGAGTCGGCAGTGGCGCCTGTCACCAGAGTTACGGCGTCGGTACCACGGCCACACGTGGGAGTAATGACGTGTCCCATTCATAATTCACCTGCTCAACACACGTACGATACCTTCGCACGATTATCAGTAAAACGTGAACGCTGACTAACAATTAAGGCTTGCAAGGAATGCTGCATCTACCGAAGGAAATCCGCATTGGCGCTTTGGCGCGTACCTACATTATCATAACCGCTTGTCAGATACCTATCCTGAGTCGCATATTGCTCAGTGATGACATCATTTTAATTTGCATTGGTGATGTGATCACAAAGGGTTGACAAGATGTTATGAAATTAGGTTTGGGCATTGTCTCTGTCGCTTGGTCGCTTACTAAAGAAAACGTTCCTAAAAGGTACTGAGTACTCGACACAAAAGAGCGGTTAAATAGTGCATATCTGATGCACAATATTATAATGCAAATTTATAAGAGACCTAGGTACCCAATGAGCACTTGTTATGCTTTGCGTCATACCTGGCATCCTTGGCAGAACAAAATGTATTTTTCGGTTTTGTGTATTTTTAGGGTTCCGTAGCCAAATGTCAAAATACGGAACCCTTATGGATTCGTCATGTCTGTCTGTATGTCTGTCTGTCCGTCCGTCCGTATGTCACAGCCACTTTTTTCCGAATCAATAATATATAAATTTTTATCCAGAAACTTATGCTTGCTCATTGGAGAATTTCAGTATTTTTCCGATGTTATTACGTAGCAATCTAAAAATTTCACAGTAGTAATTTAGTGCAATTGGGCAACACGAGTCATGTTTTGGCGAGACATCTCAACTCGTTCACGGACAGGGAGACGAGACGACCTTATTTTTGAATTAGAATGCGGCTGTGTTTACATTTTTCTCCTTATTGTGACATTTTTGGCATGGATCCAAATCGTCTATATAAAACTAAACTGCCGATCGCCTACTTTGTTAATGCAATTTTTAACAAGTAAGTAACAGTGTCACACGTAATGTAATAGTCTGCGTAGTCTCGTTTGATCATGAAGCATTTTTGGTTTTGGTTTGTGTTTCACCCCAATCTTACCATGCTAAGAGGAGCGTAAAGCATTCGGAGAGATGGTACTAGGTACTATACACTCGCACAGGAATTTTATTGGTATTCCGTCATTGTATTTTAAAGCTTGCCGAAACAAAGAAACCGAATTCCATCCGAGTAACATTTAATTTAATTATTTAAAATTTTTAACCGTGATAGCGACAGCAGCAGTCGCGGGAACTTATACTTCTTCCTTCAAGGGATCCTGATAAGGTTTCAATTTTGTAAACAAGGGAGTCCCTTGTTTACAAAATTGAAACCTTATCAGGTAGGTATAGTTTGTACCTATTTAATCATTTATTCTTATCATAATTTCACAGTTCTTTTCTTAGAATCGCAGTGCATAGGTTGGTATGCAGAATTTTTCTTTTAGTGGGACACATTCTAAATCCCACGTCCGATGGAAATTATTTCTTCGAATCTTACTGTTCGGTTGCTTCTATTTTTAAATATCTGGCTATAATACCTATGTTCATTCCTATGATGTGACTAATCGTAACTGTATCGAGGCGACAATGCTCTATTCTTGTGTTGCTCTTGCTATGCATCAGTCGCATTCACGTACCTAAGTGGAACAAGGAAACTGTTACGATTGCCGTGGTTTTCCCAATGGAGTACAGCATGGGGTTCTTGAAAAAGGGTGTGAAGAGATTTCTGCAGGGTCGGCAACGCGCGAGTAACACCCCTGGTGATGCAAGCGTCCATAGGCTGCGGTAACCGCTTACCATCAGGCGGGCCGTATGCTTGTTTGCTACCTAAGTAGTATAAAAAAAAAATATCTTTATTTAAGTACCAGCATTCCGCCCGCGGTTTCATCCACGCCCCCTTCTCTGTCCCTTAGATGGTATTTCCAAATATCCTTATAGGCTATTAAAGGAACTGACATTAGTTCCTAACTAAATATTAGTTAGGTATATACCTAAACAATCTTTTGAGTTAATCTAGACACGCAGTAAAATTCTCCCCTTAAAACATTTGTACCTACCCCTTTTTGCTCCGTTATTGGTTTGGATTTTCAAGGAACCCAAATACACGTGTTTCTTTATTTTCTATCCGAAGTATTAATACCGAGTTTCAGTTATTTGGACCATGCGTTATGTTTCTTCCATACAAACTTTAACATCCCCTAATCCCTTTTTAGGGGTAGTTTTCAAAACCTAATAACAAGGAATAAGATTTTTCATTCGAACAAAATACCCTATTTTCACTTTCAGGTTGAATTTACAAAAACCATAGGTTAGTGAATTCTTTCGTTATAAAAGGAACAAACATGTGGGCAAAAATTTCAAGTTTGTAGCCCCAGCGGTTTAGGCTCTGCGTTGATGAATCAACGCAAAGCCAAATTTGTGGCCAAGCCACAAATTTTGACTACGGTGTGTAGAGGTTGTGAAGTTAGGGCTTATATAGTAAGTGCATGTAGTTATAAGCTTGGCTCTACATGAGATCTGATAACTTTTTGACAGTACGAGCCATATGTCTTGGCGGCAACATTTTACATGAAAATGTTTTTGGTGGGATTTCACTTCTTTTTTTTTGTTTGAAATTTCCAAGTTTTATATATATTTTTTGTTGTTTGTGTACTAATACAAGCTTAAATACCAAATTTCAGCTTTCTAGGACTTCAGGAAGTACCCTATGAGTTTTGATGATCATCAGTGAGTCAGTGACGAAATCGGGGTTTTTTAGATATCAATAAAATCTAAAGTATAAGAGCTATGTTATTGAAACTTAATATGCTTAATAAGTTCACTATTGACATCATGTTCCGAGAATTTTGTTTATCTGATATAATCCAAATCCAAGTTATGAGGGCTCAAAAAAACGACGAAGCGCTTCGAGAAAAGGTAGGTAGTGCCCTTTCGCTTCGCTTGGCTGTCTTGGCGGGGGGCACTCCCGTGCCCCCAGATTAAAAAAAATCAAATTCAAAAAGCATTTATTCAATGTAGGCCCTGATAAGGCACTTATGAACGTTAACAAATGGCTCTACACCGGTTCCAAATACAACTTGAACTGAGAAGACTCCGGCAAGAAACTCAGCAAGTCTTTTTTTTTTAAATATGTAAATAGAAGTATTACAATTACAAAATATATATAACAATAGCCTGCGAAGCGAACAATTCATTCAAATGCATTCTTGTCATCTACAAAATCAGAAACTTTATAGTACCCTTTCGTGCATAACTTTTGTTTAACTATCTTTTTGAATCTATGTATAGGTAGCTCTTGGATTTCTTTGGGTACTTTATTATAGAAACGTATACATTGCTCCTTGAAAGAGTTAAGGACTACTGAGCCGAGTTAAAGGTACAGCAAGTTTGTGCTTATTTCTAGTACACACAAGACACAACACAAGAGAGTCATGTATGTGTTTGTTGCACGAACATTGAACACTGACACCCAAGCTAGGCAAGAGCCTGTATTATGGTGGTCAGGATTCGGTCAATGTATTTAAAACATACAATGAAAAATTACAAAAAACGTGTCTGACGCTGCATATTAATAACTAACATGGATCAAATCGTTGAAAATGTTATCTTAGTGAAGTAACTAAACGTAACTAAGTAACTAGTGTTCAAACTATGAGTGTCACTATTCTTAGGAAAGTTATTAAGTTTTTCCTCACATGAATAAGATTTTCATATATGTACTGTGACGACACTGTCATTAAATTAATAGATTTAAACTTGTTTCTCAAAGAATCTCTAGGCCTTATTAACACTAGGGTTTCTCATCGCGATAAATCTTAAATGTCTTGACAACTCGAGAATTCTTGTCAGGAATGCCCGGGACCCCAGAAAAAAATAAGCCGAGAAATGAGAAACCCTAATTAACACGTTATTTTCCAAAATTTTAAGTAACAAGTCAAAGTAGGCATCCTTCAGGAATTTACTCTCAGCCCTTTATTGTTTAACCAAGTGATAAACTATCTCACCGAGAATATACCAGCACCGTTACCGTGGACCATGCTTTATGCCGATGACATTGTACTAGCTGCCAATACCGCTCAAATCCTACGAGAGCTTCTAAACACGTGGACCAACGCCCTGGATAAATATGCGAGTGAGTAGGAGCTACACTGAGTATTTGATGTGCCCTTTCAGCGGAAACACAACACCCGAAACAATCTGCATTGGTCCAACTCCTATTCCCACAGTGGAGAAATTCAAGTATCTGGGCTCTTTACTCACAATGGTTGCCAACGTAGACGCTGATGCGGCTCACATAATCGATGTCGCATGGCAAAAATGGCGGTCGCTTACAGGAGTGTTGTGTGATCCCCGTATGCCCATAAAAATTAAGGGCAATGTTTATAAGACCGCAGTCCGTCCGGCGCTATTATATCGATCAGAATGTTGGACAGGTATGAAAATGCATGAGCAAAACATACATTTCAATTAAATGAAATGCTGAGGTGGACGGGAGGTGTTACTAGGCTTGACAGAGTGCGTAATGAATACATTCGAGGCAGCTTTAAAGTAGCACCAATTAGAGATAAAATTACCCAAAAGCGCCTCAGATGGTATGGACATGTAAAACTACACAGCGAAGACTATGTAGTACAAATTGCTCTAAATAAGAACAGAATAGAGGTAGAGACCGCCCGTCATCGACCTGGTGGTCTAATATCAAGAGATACCTCAGTAAAGCCCAATTGCCAGAGCCGACAACCCAGGACAGAATGTCCTGGCGCAAAAGAGTGAGGAGACCAGACCCAAATAAGGGAACAGGGACGGATATAGAAGAAGAAGATTTCCCAACATTTTATGGGCACCTACATATCTGCGTTTTAATATTTTCCTACAAATAATTGAATGGATCACGTAAATACTGTTTCGGCAGTTCAATGAGATAACTTCGCAATCACTGGTCGCAAAGTTTTTTCTACATAAAGCTGCGTACAATGGGTTAAATATTTGTAAGAACACAGAATCAGTTAGATTTAGGAGTAATTAAAAGAAAATTGCGAGTAAAAATAAACAGAAGCTTAGAATGACCGTCCATTTTAAGTGATGCGCTCCACAATGGTTGTCGAAATTGTATGTGGGAAGTTAGAAGTATTGACATGACGGCTGATATTGTGCCAGGACGACTTCAAAGATCAGAAGTTATAATCAATTATGATTTTATATGACCTGTAAAAGGACAATGAACGAAAATGCGGAATTGCTTAAGTTCACTTATTAATATTTCAATTTTTTTTACATTTTCATGCATCATTATAGTGCTACTCATTGTTATGTAAGTCATACATTTGGGGAAAGAAGCTACAGATTAAGTTATAATCAAATTATATATAAATAAAAATAAATAAACAAATATCCTGGGATATTCCTCACACACGACTAACTGATCCCAAACGCCCAAACTAAGCAGAACTCTAAACCGCTTGTGAGCTCGGGATCGTCAACAATTCTGATGGCACGTCGCTGAACCGAGTCTAAAGGCCCATGCTGGTATCCAGTTGCTCCCGCCCATAGGTGACAGCAGTCCTCCATATGAGGCCGGACTTGTGACTTATAAAGTTGTAGCCTTTGCTCCGATGTGAAGTACTGCCTCGCTCTGTTGAGCACTCCGAGCTTTTTGGATGCCAGCTTAACCTTGTCTTCCAAGTGAATTCGGAACAAAACGTCGCTAGAAATGTCGACGCCAAGGATACAATAAAAATACATACTTAGGTTATTGGTTTGTCCCCGACTGCAATATATTAGTTTAGGGATTAATCTGAATTTTACCTTCCTTAGTTACCGAGTGATGGATTAATCACCGTGTGAATTGACAATGTAACGTACAATCATTTCTTTTCAAATTTGCCGAATATTTTATCGAATCTCTTTGTATAGAAAACTTTTGTTAAATTTTCCCTAGAAACCTGTTCATACCGCTAGAACAACATAATCGTTAGATATGCTACGTTGAAAGGAGCATATCATTTTGAGGGACACGGCCATGTCGATGCTTGGGTGTCAGATGGAACACAGCAAGTCCGGCATTAAATACGTGCCCGTGCGTTCACAAATTGCATTCCCATACTATTTGCCTTTTCCGTTCTCCGACCAACGATCTTATTGCAATCTCTCGCTCGCACATAGTGCTTGCAGCTCAAAAGGACTTTCAATCCCGCGGGATTCTTACGGGATCTTGTAAAACATTCTTATTTGTTGCCAATAGAAATAATAAGTACCTACTTGAACTTTGTGCGTTAGCTTTATCTATCGAACAATTAACCCAAAGAAGCGTAATGACGTTCATTTTGGTTGAATTATATTCCGCCAATTTCCCACCGCCGACAATGCGCTCTGATTGGCTAAGTCAGGAACACGTGCACTCTGATTGGTCAAGTCAAAAACACACGATGCAATGATTGGTCCTAACTGTTCAGTGACAAATCACTGACTAGTTGTGGAATTTGATTGTTCGGTACCACTACTCTATCCCTTTCGAACCTGAATAATACGATAGTGAGTTAATTTTTTCTAAAATTCTACAACGTAGTCACACCTGGATGTCACGAACGTGCTAAGCACTTTCTAGAAATTGTGTAAATGGTATATTTTTTAGATATGTATTCCAATGATACCGTACATAATAAGATTTTATAGAAAAGAAAAAGATTTGAACGGAAAAAAATCTCAGGTGCGAAAGGGCTATAGGGATTTTTCCTCGATGGCTGTATCACAATGTAGGTTACAATAGTCATTCATCCATAAACATTGAGTCAGTTTACACAAATCACACCGTGACTGCATAAAAAGGTACACATTTCAGTGAGTGAATTCGTGACAAGTGACTCGCGATGCCGCAAATTCTCTCACTGAAATGTGTACTTTTTGTTTGGTAAATAATGTTATATAGTACCTAGTATCACTATCTTAATAAATGATTAAAAGAAACAAAAAATCCGACTGCGTTAAACAAAAAATAACTGAAAAGAGACAAACAAGCTCTTTCTGTCTCAACTCAATCTAACCACTAGCTGCCATTGCGCCGCCAGCGAGGTTCGAGGTTCTTAATCAGACTTAAAATACAGCCAGCTGCGCATCCAATGTTCATCTATACATATAAAATGCTTTGTTCTGAATGACTGACTGATGGATCAACGCACAGCCTAAACCGCTGATCGTAGAGACCTGAAACTTGGAGGGTATATTCTTTGTATGACGTAGGCATCCGATTAGAATGGATTTTCCGAAATTCTAACCCTAAGGGGAAAAACGGGGGCAAAGTGTTTATGGTACAACGTGATTCTTTGGTCCATTCTACTTCAAATTTTGCATTAACATTCTATAACAGAATTGGTGGAAGACGTGTTTCGTATTTTATTGTAACTCATCGCCTAACGGGTTAGTCCTTAGTGCTTTTGATTTCAATATTCTTTTATATTTGACATTCCAATTTTGAAGAGTATTGCATTTCTGTCTGTTCCGGTTCATAGCTGATGTTATAAGGAGTAACTTAGCTACTTTTATTTTTGAGTTTTCCGAGCAAAATAATTTAAACCGTACGTGGGTGAAACCGTGGGGGTCTGCTTGTCTTCACTAAAAGTCGGAGATTTTAGGGCGACTTTTAATGTTTTGCTCTTTGATAATCATTTAAATTCCGAGTTTCTTTTTGTATGTGCACGAACCAAGATCCCGATATTCGGGATTATAAGAATCACTAGCACGACATGAATGAAGGCGCCCGCGCTATGGAATTCGGTCGCGTGACGTGTGCGGCGCCGGCACCGATCTCGATGCACTTCACCATAGAGTCAGTTTTGCTATTGTACTAACTTAACTATCTCAGTCATTATATCGCTGGCTTTTGATGTTAGCATGTCAATTTTTATAACAAAATTTATGAACACATTTCTGGCTTTAGTAATCCTATATTCTGTTGTTTCCGTACTATCAAAATGTCAAAAGAAAAACAAGCCCTTAGTAGCTAGTGACTTTCTCTATTTATTTTAATGACTAATTAAATAACTTGTAGAAATTAGGTCAGTAACTTCAGCTACCTTAACCCACGGAGTTACTGAATATCTCTGTATTGTTCATATTCATTTCTGTTCCCACGAGTAGCCGAATACAACAGGCTTGCGCCCGATGCCCTGAGGTCTAGCTAGCGTCACATCAGGGCACCAGGCAACATGATATTTGAACTACCCTCATACTATTCAGCTCTCAGCACGTTTCACACCTTGGTTTGGGTGGGATCTCGCATCTAACTAAATTTTACCCTTGTCATCATGCGCAAGACTCGTTCTGACACATTAAATTGGAACAATTGATAGGTTTGTTAGCAGGCATTAGGGTTCCTTTACCCAACTTCTAGCGCCATCATCAGACCCTATTATCAACGTGCAATGTCCAAAATGACAAATAAAGATTGTATTAGAAATGGTGACTTTATCTTGAAAGTAGGTAGACTTTGAGCAAAGTCTAAGTACGCTCTATAGATCTCGGTCTTTATTGTCATTAGATTATAATAAATTAACAATGACTGATTTATCTTAAGTTATAAATGTGAATTATATGCATCCTACTACCTAATGTAGGTATATGTATATATCAGTCAACTGATTACCATAGTCAAAGCTCTACTTAGTTTGGGATCAGATGGGCGATTATGATGAATTCCCCGGGATATATTTTTATTTATTATTTATGTTATTTATTATTAGAAGTCTAGAAAAGCATCATGAAAAGGGACAAATGAAGAGAAGGGCGGTACCGAGACACATAGTATTTGGGGTTTTGAGCTAACTCCGTGCAATGAGCCATCGCGGTGTGGGGCGGTCGACAAGCGGCATTGGCATCTGGGAAAGAGCGTTGAGGTTGATGGACCACTTACTTGAACCGGTCCGGGAGCCTTCCACTACTCCAACGACCAGAACTTCTCTTTAGGAAATATCACAACAAGAATTAATTTTATTTCGAATAATTTCAATAAATTCCGACATATAATTAACATTTACTAGATTCTAAGCGTCGATCGTTTGATTAGTCATTTTAATGATACCTTTTTACAGTTAGTGATCTGAATGCGGTGTAAATTTTGTTTGGCAATCGGTTTGTCGTTATTGATGCCTCTCATCTGTCCCGCGGTGAAGTTGGTTAATGTCCTGCTATTGATGATCGCCGCGACCGAATGAGTGCGCGCTGCGCGAAGGAATTCGTCGGCTCTCGTGTAATCTTTTACGCTTTCGAATGTTGATTATTAATTGCTCTCTCATTCTATGGATATTACATTCCGATCGTTCTTCTCATACCTTCACATGTAAATAGGTACCTAATATATTTATGTGGGTAAGAATTACATTTAATCGAGCATACATGCAGAATAAGCAGTTGCTAGCCTAGTAGGAAAGCTTTCTGTCGTAAAGCTGGCCAGTTTATTATTGGTTTTGTGTTTAATGATTTTATATATAAAGCAATTTGATTTGGCAAACGTTGATGATTAATCATTAATTATCATGTTTGTCATACATAGATTAATCAATCTGTTACTTTGCAAGTCATATTGATAAAATAATTTCCATGATGATACAGGATCAGGACACGTTTTAAATAACCAGTTGCAAATCTCCAGCTATACTATACAGGTCGTTGTTTTGGTCAGCGACGAGCGACTCAGGGTCGATAATACAAATGAAACTGGTGCTAAAAAAAATATAAAAAAAATACTTTATTTTTTATAAATAATAAATATAAAAAAATTTAAATTTTGAAAATCATCTAATAAGCTAAAGTGTAGACATAATACTCAACGGGAGTACGAGGGAGTTAAGGGGTGGGGCGATGGCGGCTTGCGCCTAGCTCTAGTCTGTGCACGTGCCTAGTAACCATACTTTGCGATAATTTTATTTCAAATTGATTAAGGTATTTCTCAACATATTTACAGTATTTAATGGAATTAAGTCCATTTTTGGGGAATATATATTTTGTACTACCGCTCCTGGGTCGCTTGTCGCCGACCAAAACAACACCCTGTATATTATTATGTAGGTTTACATTGTTGGTATAGTGTCAGCTTCTTTAATCAGAAGGTAGGTACTTATACCAATATATCTGCTGATGGGTAGAGATTGAGTATAAGTAGGTACGTTTTTGTGCAAGATAGACTCGCCAGGCCCATAAGCCGCTACCACGCTGCCTGTTGGTATTAAGACAAGCATTAATTTATTTATACGATCGAACCCGCTGCTAACTCCAAAGTCCAAACATCATTTTAAGTTAATTGTCGCTAGCTGCCGATAAAGTGTCCTTGTCAAGTGATATGCTCTACATTGCGAACAATATGTATCAACATTCTTACACACTTTGTATGAATTCGTCTTTTTGACTGAAACACTTTTCTTATGTCTATCGAACGAGTATGAAATGACCATAGAGTTAGCATATTATAGAGCGACTGTACGAAAATACGATCGGTGAGCACGGGTACAGTCTAAATGCCTTGAAACGAAGTGCGAACATAGTATGAACGACTAAAATGCGCATAATGAATGCCAATTTCTCGTTTTTATCGATACTTTTACTAAGAACAAATGCCAAGGAATCCATATCGACATTTTGTCTAACTGTAAATCAACTAGTGTACGATATATCTGTGAATGCATCTATGTAGGAATTGCTCACGCTTCGCGCAAGGTAACTCTATAATATTGTAACTTATGGAAATTACATTAAAAAAAGCATGAGGTCAGTATCTGACTAGGTGACTAGTAATACAAAATTAAGTATTAGTGTTTTTTTATACCACTAAGGTGGCAAACAAGCATACGGCCCGCCTGATGGTAAGCGGTTACCGTCACCTATGGACGCTTGCAGCACCAGGGGTATTACTCGCGCGTTGCCGACCCAGAAGAAACCGCTTCACACCCATCTTGATGAACCCCATGCTGTACTCCATTGGGAAAACCACGGCGGGGAGTTCATTCCACAGTCTGAGCGTCCGCGGAAGAAAACTCCTTTGAGCCCGCACAGTTCGAAACAATTCTGGTTTCAATGTGTGATGCTGGAATTCCCGTGTACGGGGAGAGTTGCGATGGTGGAAGGTAGCCGTGGGCATGAAGTCGAACAATTCTTTAGAACACTATCCGTTGTACAAGCGGTAGAATACACATGACGAGGCAAAGACTCTCCTCAGACTGAGGGGCTCTAAACCGTTTATGAGCTCGGGATCTTCGACAATTCTAGCGGCTCGTCGCTGAACTGAGTCTAAAGGCCCAAGCTGGTATCCAGATGCCCCCGCCCACAGTTGACAACAGTACTCCATATGAGATTAATCATAGAGTTACATGTAACTCTATGATTAATATCCACTTCTGGCTGTCTCCTATATAGGTCTTTTCACACACGCTTCGAGTACTCTCATCCCAGAGATTAGTTAAGTTTTACCATAGAGTAAAGTGTCGTTTTACGGAGAACTTCGTCGTTATTGCTTTGTTTGGGATAATGTTTGTTTGTATATTCAATTGAGAGGGAGTGAGAGCGCTTATCTGGGTGCACGGAAGTGCCCCCCGCCAAGACAGCCAAGCGAAGCAAAAGGGCACTACCTACCTTTTCGCGAAACGCTTCGTCGTTTTTTTGAACCCTCATAACGTGGGTTTGGATTATACCAGATAAACAAAATTCTCAGGATATGATGTCAATAGTGAACTTATTAAACATATTAAGTTTCAATAACATAGATCTTATAGTTTAGATTTTATTGATATCTAAAAAACCCCGATTTCGTCACTGACTCACAGATGATCATCAAAACTCATAGGGTACTTCCTGAAGTCCTAGAAAGCTGAAATTTGGTATGTAAGCTTGTGTTAGTACACAAACAACAAAAAAATTATAAAACTTGGAAATAAAAAAAAAACATAAGCTACTTACTTGACAAAAAGAAGTGATATGCCACCAAAATCATTTTTTGTAAATTGTTGCCAAGACATATGGTTCGCACTGTCAAAAAATTATCAGATCTCATGTCGAGCCAAGCTTATAACTCTACATGCACTTACTCTAAAAGCCCTAACTTAACAAACTCTACACACCGTAGTCAAAATATGTGGCTTGGCCGTTTCACTACTACAAGAACTATTGAATAATAACATTTTTCACCTTACTGGGATGTGACGGTAGCGAAAAAGCCAAGCCACATATTTTGACAAAGGTATAGAGTTTGTGAAGTTAGGGCTTGTAGAGTAAGTGCATGTAGAGTTATAAGCTTGGCTCTACATGAGATCTGATAACTTTTTGACAGTGCGAGCCATATGTCTTGGCAACATTTTACATAAAAATGTTTTTGGTGGGATAATGTTTGTTTTTAAAGAAAAATAGGTATGTCATTTGTTTCCTGTAGGCCACGCGGGCAGAAACTGCTAGTGTTGATAATATAAGCTGCAGAAAGTTTTTAAATTGGCGGGTTATCGTTGTATGAAACATAGGTATAAATAATACAATGGTTTCTGAAGCTATTTATCACGTCTGTCGCTGTGTAAACGTTGCTTAATATGCAATTTTAATCAAAGTGGAGCAGCCTTCGCGTGAAGCTGTCGCTAGACGGTGCGGTGAGCAGCGAGCGATGCAAGAGGCTGCTGTTAGCCTCCCATGCGGAGCCCCGCTGTCTGGCAGCCGGCGCTCCCCCTGCCGCCCGGCCCCTCGCCCCTCTCCTGCTGCTGCTAGCCAGCGCCCCCCGCCTGCGATACCTAGCGCAACCACCTCGTATTGCCAATTCATCTACCACCGACACTACCGTATATTCTATAGGTACTTGTAAACCGACAATACTGTCATAACCACTTCCCAAGGCTGACTACGACTAGGTACATCATAAATATTTCAAATCCGTATATATTTGTTCCTATCAACTCCAGTATAAATGATTATTGGTCGTTGCTTTAGTTGTCTACGAGAAACGAATGCGGGTGAATACTGAATATGTCTACATATCGTGTGTGTGACCTATGGCAACAGCACCACAGTCTATTTTTCAGGTTTTTCGTCACCAACTGTAGGCACTGAGGACATATCAGGAAGTTATCTGTCTTCTGATTGCTATAAATTTTAGCTTTTGCGAGAAAAAAACGTGCAAAATGATGCAAATCTCAAGCACAGAGGAGGCTTTAACGATTTTCGCGTTAGTTCTTTCTATTGGTAACTGTTGGCATATTGTGTTGTTATTTACATAGTGGGTTGAGTTGTTTTTTGTGTATGACGAATGATGGTAAAATTATACATATAATTATGATAGTTTTCCAAACCTGTAACGTTTCTTATTTGTTTATCTGGGGTTATTATTGATAACGTCAACAAAATTTGATGCTTCGGTATTTTAGCTGATGGACAAGATTGGTTTTTTGCTCAGATATACATCTAAATAGATGACGCGAGTGTATGTACTTCGCATGTCAAAATCTGTGCAAAAAGGGAGAACAATGTTCTTCTTTTGAAACTGATTCGCACGGACCGAGAACTCGGCGGCATGTCCACCAGAGATGTGTAGCGAGGGATGTGATTATCTGACAAACAGGATAGCTTCATTTTCACGTTAATAATTAAGTGACATGCTTGGTTTTCGTACGTATGGAGGGACTTGCGTTATCTATTTAGATTTAAGTCTGTGGTTTTTGGTATGTTTGGTCGCGACATCGTTTTTGGTTGATTGCGCATAATATTAGAGGCTCTAATTGAACAAGTGTAGTGAGTGATGGTGGTGCGGCCTCGGCCTATAGCGCGTAGGTCTGATTGCGACAACAGCAGACATGAGGTTGTGCAAGTGGTCGATGGAAATTCCGGTGCGGCAGTATCAGTGGCAAGTGTGCGGGCTTAGTCCTGCGCGTGCGCACCGCACCGCGAGGCCGCGGCATGAATGGAGCTGCGGTATGTAGGTCACGGTGTCGTCAATGGGCCGTCGGCAGGGCCCCGCGCAGCCGCCTCTTGCGCCCCCATCTTGCCGTGAAAGTTGCCACTACTTTCGCGACTGTCGCTGAAAAGTGGACACAACATTTTACACTCTAACGCTCGAAAACTAAGTCACTTTTCGATCGGCGCTTTGGAACGTTCACATCCGCTTCGGCGTTTCGTGCGTGCCCCTGAGACTTTCTGCGCCGACACACTGCGAGAGCTCTATCTCGACAGCATACGGTCGCGTACCGCTCGCTAAGCTGAAAATTCGGCCGCGCCGTATGCTCGTGCTTAGGAATTCACTTCCGGGTAGGTCGGAAAGTGAAATGGACTCGTCTGTGATGTAATTGGAATTCGGATGTATCCGGATTCAGCGTTACTCCGTTCACTTATAAAATTTCTATAGGTATCGGTTGACATAATAGGCAGCACGCCGCCTCGCAGCCGTTTCCGTGACACAGTAAACAGTTCAAGCGATAGAGCGTAAGATGGTTTTTTTCTGCTACCACTGCATAAGTCATAACTTGTATTTTACATACTTCGCTGAATAGCTTTGAATCTTTGATTGTTAGTGACGACAGTACGAGGCCCATTTGAATTTACAATTAAGTGTAACCATTTGATGGTCGTAGGAGTATCGGAGAAGCAACCTTACGGCATAGAGTATTATTATATTTATGTTTGTTCCTTTTATTTATGTTTACCTACACTGGTCACTACTTTGATAATGGCATTACATTAGGGCATTTCTTTGTCAGTGTATAAATTATTAAATGCATGAATTAAGAAGTTATTTAGATATGATGGTCAAAATTTGATAAAACCGTACCTAAGCTGAATTAATTCAACTAATGGTGTCCATTAATACTCTAAACAACAATATACATGTCACGTGACTGCTACAGTCCCACGGAGTGCTAAGCGCTATGCGTTGTGTCCGCCCGCTCTCACTCGATTCTGTATTCTCTATTCATTCAAGCAAAGCAAAACCTAAAATTGCAAAAATAATGGTATTTCTTTCCGATATTCAAAATATTTAAGAGTCAATCATATCTGCCGTAAACTAAAGTGCACTCGAGAACCAGTTTCCCTCCAGTTGTCCGTAAGGTTTAGGTATATATTGAAAAAATCCTGGAAAGTTTTTCTTTTACGCTTTATCGATCGAAAATTAGACTTTATTTATTATCCCATAGGGTGAATTACCATGGCAATGACTTAAAGTCCTAGTTGACTTCAATTACACGGTGATCAAATAGCCATCGCAGATATACGGTAACTCAAGCTGAAATTGAGTTGGTTTAGTCAAATAAAGGTATAATTCAAAAGAATTGCGATAGCTTGCACTTGGCAATGTGTATTTACAGCAAAGCAGTGGAGAACGTTTTGAACTCACTCATGAAAGTGAAAATGTTTTTTTTTTTTTTTTTTACTGTTTATAGGCCTGTGTTTGACCGCAATCTCACCATGGTAAGTGATGATGCGGCCGAAGGTGGTAAGCACACAAAGCCTAGAAGGAGCTGACTCTCAAGTGCAGCTGTCGGAATACACCGAAAGGTGCTTGGCGACAGATTTTCAACTTGAGGGTGGTAGCCAGCCAGACGGCTACTACAAAGTACCCTACCACCGTGCTATGGTTTCCTCACGATGTTTTCCTTCACCGAAAGCTCAAGCTCATTGTAGGATTCGAACCCGGGCCCTTCGTCTCGGTATCCGACGTCACTACCACTGAGCTATCATCGCCTTTTAATGATGCGGTATTTATAATAACGTCAGATGGATCTACGACTTGCTCATGATAGTGGCCTCATAATGGCATAAGAGTTGCTGCGAGACATGAAGGAATTACTGGACGGTCATAAAATTTCTTCTAGATGAATAAGTGTGTAGCTTTCTCGATATATCGTCGATCCTTCCAGAGTTAGTGTGAGGACAAATGCGCAAGCTCATTTTGCTCATAATAGTACTATATAGGTACTTCAAAGGTGAATGTTAATAAGCTGATTTCAATCACCGGCCAGTTCCCGCTAACTATTTGTAACAATTAGGTAGAAACAACAAAAAGAGATGAATTGATTGTGTGAAAGATGATATGGGTAAGAAAGGAGTCAATTCTGGTCTGGCGGATAGAAGAGCCTAGAGCGTACATATAGCGCCGACCCCAAATTATTGGGAACAGGGCATAGATGATGATGATGAGGTAGAAACGACTTCCCAAAAACGACTTGCGTTCTTCAAAACATAAGTTCTCAATAAATCGTGTACATACCCGAATAACATAGTATTACGCCGTTGAAACGTTATTGTTGACGGCTGGCCTAATCTAGATACTCAATGTCACTCAGCGATTTATGAAGATAGCTATGTTTGGCGTTTCTCTAAAGGGTTCGATCCGCAAAGCGGAGATCCGGCAAATAACTAAAGCAATTGACATAGCTCTCATTAGGTTGAGGAAGTAAGGTAGGGCATTCTGTCGCAGAACCTATAATCGTTGTATCATGAATTCTGGAATGGAGACGCGTACAGGAAGGTGCTGCAGAGTTACTTCTTGACAGGGTTTTCATCGACGATTCAACTTAGCTGTTCCTCCTAAAATACCTCTAAAATAAAAGCATAGCATGGAAGCCCTAGGAAAATGTATTTTATAAAGTCTTACTTAGTATCCCATGTTAAGCTTGTCATAGAGTTCCGCTATTGTAGGAAAAGTAATCATTATGATGTCGCTTTCGACATCCTGCAACTATTTTAAACGCAGAAGTATGATGTTATTAATCAAATGGCTGAGCGTTATAATATTTAACTGGGCAGATGGGAAAACTGCGAGTCGGAAGCTATTTCATATTTGTCGATTAATTTTCTCCGAATTCATCAATTACACCGGCCATGCATCAGAAAATGTTATTTATGATTTCAGTGTGAAAATCGAGTAGTGTGCCATATTCGGTCTGAGAAAACAGTCATTTAATAAACCGGTAAAATACCGAGTGTCGTTGTTCCTTTCTTCATAATGTGGAGGTTTTAACTCAATTGATCAGCAGCGCGGTTTGTCGGCGCATACGCAACTCGTACCGGCCAGCTTTCACTGAGCTCAAAGGTTCCGCACCGCCATGCATGTTTATTAAGTTAACCATTTTAACAGGAATTCCCGAGGCTTCCGTTTACGTCGCTATTAGTACTTTTAGTTGTCATTGTACTTGAATGTCCCGTTAAAGTCACATAAATGAGATCTTTTTCTCTTTCCCTCCAATGCAAAACCATATGCATGCATTTGTTTGTAGGTAAAACACGACATGTGAACCCAAATCAAAACATGTCTTATGGTTGCATTATATTATATCGGACTGTGGTAATTTTTCTACTGTCAGCACTGATGTTTTTCGTATGCATTTCTACACCTTGGTCGGAGTTTTATGAATATGTTTCTAATAAACTTATCTTGTACGTAACGTAGCTTATTGTTACTTAAATACACATTCTCAAAAGGTAACAGCAGAACATGTCGATCAAAGTCCGAATGGTTGTCTGACCCCAATTAATTACCCCACAAGCCAAACGTAACTAACGATAGTTACAAAACATCGATTATGCAAATAACTATAGTATTACATTATTGCGTAATGCATTACAAGCGGTAAGTTTGTGATGCACTGCAGGAACAGTTGAGTTTAACGGTGACGGAGGCTGTTCAGTGTACAGTTAGTCGCATTCCTAGAGCGGGCCGCGGCCAGGGTGGCGAGTGGGGGGAGAGGAGGTCGTCTTCGTGAGGAATGTACCAGTCCAACAGCCCGCTAGTACATATCTGTTATTGCTTTTATTTGTGACAATGTGCTACACAACACGACGGTCATAGATATAGTGTTCTACTATTTTGTACATGCAGAGATACCTACTGGCATACATATCAATTTAAAATTTTCGTATTTTTTTTATTTGGATGAGATTCGACGTATTGCTTTCGGTTTTTAGGCTTTGAATGTTCAATATAAAATTAAATTGACGTATGTACCTACTTCGATTTATGACGGCCTATAGACAGACTGGTAATTAAGGGCGCCCCGCCCGCCCTGGTTTCTTTAACATAAACGTGTAAGCTAATGTTAATGTTATTTCCGTTGTAAACATGTGCTAGATCCGAGAGATAGATTTTCCCGAACTTCTTAGTTCGGGAAAATATCATTAATTTCTAGTATTTGTTTATCAAATCTTGACACTTGTGATCTAAATACAGAATGTAACAAAAGTAGAATTTGTCATTAACGATCCGTTTCTTATTGAATTTGGATTTTAATTACTGTTTTGTTTGTTCGCAGGAACTTGGCGCTGGGTATCGGTATTCAAAACTTCCCAGAGGGACTAGCTGTCAGCTTACCTTTGCAAGCTGCAGGCTTCTCTGTTTGGAGAGCTTTCTGGTATGTAATCTTTTGTATTTTTCTAACCCCGCATCCAAACTAGCTCATTATATCAAACTATTCCATATTTTCGCAAACGTTTATATTCTTATTTAGTCCGTATATAATGTAGTACTGTAAGTATACCTGCTTTGTTACGGATGTTTCAGTTCCCTTGCCGAATTACGCTGACTATGAATTTTTCCTGACGTGACTTAGTGTCCGATGTGTTTTTGATCATTCTTAAAGGAGGTAAAATAAAAACTGTACTTCATAAATTCATGCTTACATTTTTTTTATGTTGAGAAGGTACGCGAGGCAAACCGCGGTCCAATAGCTAGTATGATATAAAACCACTATAGGCTAGTCGGTAGATAGATGGTGGCGCGCGCGACTATAGAATGTGCCCGCACTCGTCGTTAGGCCGGATGCCAACGCAGCCAGACTGGCCGACCCCATTCCTGTTCAGGCTAATTCATTTAGCGACTGCTGCCGGCCCGAGCTTCTCCACTATACACGGATTTCGGATAGTAGTCCATCCGATAGCACGAGGGCCCGTTAATTCGAATATACCTACATAGCTGTTACAAATCTTTGAAGCTTTAGGTACCAATTTGTTTTCAGGAATTTACATGAGTACTAAGTAATATCTGGGGGCACGCGCCAAGACGAACCTACCTACCTTTTCTTGTAGCGCTTCGTCGTTTTTTTGGAATTCTCGGGATATCATGCCAATAGTGAACTTATGAAACATATCAAGTTTCAATAATAAAGCTCTTTACACGAGTTTTTAGATTTTATTGATATCTAAAAAAAAACCGTTTTCGTAACTGACTCACTGATGATCATCAAAACTCTTAGGGTACTTCCTGAAGTCCTAGAAAGCTGAAATTTGGTCAAAGTTATCAAATCTCATGTAGAGCCAAGCTTATAACTCTACACACCCTAACTCTACAAGTCCTAACTTCACAAACCCTACACACCGTAATCAAAATATGTGGCTTGGCCGTTTCGCTACCGTCATCATATCAGCCCATTCGATGTCCACTGCTGAACATAGGCCTCCCCCATTGATTTCCACTTCGAACGGTTCTGACCAGGTCGTCGGTCCACCTGGTGGGAGGTCGTCCCGCTCCCGTCCCATGGGCGTAAATTATTTTTCTGTAATACAATAGTTCTTGTAGTAGTACTACATGAGATTTGATAACGTCTTGACAGTGCGAGCCATATGGTCTCGTCTTGGCAATATTTTACATGAAAATGTTTTTGGTTGGATAAAATATTTCGTGAAAAGTCCCCTAAATTAGTGAAATTATCATTTGTTTGGTTAGACTATAGTTCGAGTCTGCATGCATTTAAACTCCACAGTAATGGTATTTGTGTTTGCATGAAGGAACTTGGATTACCATTTCCACCAAATGAATGTAACATGTAGAATTTCAATTGTCAAATCAAATGGTATCATCTGCCTGGCGCATTGTTGTACCTTGTAGTAAACGTTACCAAATAGGTAAAAGTTGTCAATAGTCGCATACCATCGTATTCTTGGAACCGTGGCGTTTGCGGTGCGCTGGCGCCTCGTAGCAAGCAAAGGAATTCCAACGCCACATTCATGGATATGTCTAAACATGGAACACCATTAGTGGCTATAGTACACATACATGAACGTTTGATTACGTGACTTCATTTATAAAGAATTCCCAAGCACATTCACTCCGTTTGAAATACAAAAGTATTGTAAATATCGGTATAATTTATTTAGTAACATCCTTTTAAAAATGTATTGCACTTTATTATATGATTAGGTGCGGTTGCTTCCTAGCTCTTAAAATGGAATCGGTTCGGCGATAAGAATGTGATTGGGATTCTTGGTCGGCGGAGGCCGGGAATGCGCACCGAACGACGACCCCGGCACTCCGCGTTAGCGCAGCCAAACAGTTTTGAACCCCTTAGTTCTTGCCAATTTTGCACTCATGGATTTTTAGGTTACGAAATAATCATTTTTGCTGTATAATTTACATACATAATTGGTATGTACCAAAAGAATAAATCACAAATCTTTCCGTAAGAGAGTCATCTCTCTTTAAGATGTTGGACTGCATTTGTGCTGAGACGGTATAACACTTCTGAGTCGATTGCAGTTACACTCAGTTAGTAATTCTTGAGCTTTAAACTGTTTATCTTTATTATAATGCAGCCCACCCTGACTTGGAGGTTAATACAAATTTCTCAATTTCCAATTCCACTAGCACTTGACAAATCAACTTCAAAGATATGGGCATCTAGTACTTACCATCAAATTAGCGCAAAATATAAAAAAAGCTTATTTTATCGAATAGGCAATTCTCAACACTATTGCTCAAAATAGTCTCCATTCTAATTATGAATGGGCTTTTCGCTAAAAATATTGAATTAAAAATGTTGAAAACAGCGTGTAATAAGGTCTGCGGTGCGGAATGCAAGGAGCGAGGAATGCAGCTCGAGCAAGTAATGCCCTCGCCAGTACCGCCAGCTCGCGCACCCGTCGCGTGCCCCCGCGCCCGCCACTCGATAGCATTTGCAACCGTTTCAAACAAAATGCATCTTTCATGTTTATTCATTTATTGATTATTTCGGACTAACTCTATACTTGTTCAATTTACTCTACTTATTTTTATGAAAGTTTCAAGCTTTTAACCTATCTAATAAAGTTCTGATGGATGTATGAGGTATGTAATGTAGTTTGTTAGAGGTCATAATAAACAAAAATAGTGAAGTAGAAGCTCTTTAATAACAATGCAGACTTAAAAGCTGTAGCTTCTATATATTCGGCAAAACTATTGAAAATGCCTCATAGAAGATCGCAACACAATAACATTACTGATATGGTGTTGTGTTCCTGCGGTGAGTAAGGTCGCCAGAGCTCCATGAGGAGGCGTTGTAAATATGTGTGTGTAAATGACACTGCGCTCTGTCACTTCCGCTACGTGCACAGCGAATCCTCTTAACCCCTCTTCAAACAAACCCGTTCTGGGCGTGTAGAGATTTTTTAGGTTGGCAATGATCGAGAGATACCCTTGGTGTTGCAAACCTCTACCTCTAGGCTACGGTAACCGTTTACCACCAGTCGGCCCGTATGCTCGTTTTCTACATTATAAGAATTAAAAAAATGCTCGTATGTTATTTTAGCAGATTTTTTTGAGCCACTATCGGAGGCCGACTAGTCCTATGGAGATATTATACTGTGAAAGATTAATGTTATCGATTTCCACATTTTCGACACTGGGTTTCATAATCTTTCTCCCTGAAAACAATCAGTGATCCCCGAGAAATGCTTAAATGTCACAAATCACAAATCATCTCTGGAGGTCTATAGATGTTGTCGACGAGTAAATTTATTTGAAACTCAAATGGATAGTTAGGGTAGGATATTTCGGTAATTTCACACATTGGCTCGATGTTGGTAATCTATGTATTAATACAGTCATTTATGCTGTCAACACCCCAAAATCTAGGTGATCTAATCGATAACGATAATTTTATATCAATTGGTTACAAAAGTACCCTTTCAGTAAAGTTATAGGTACATAAGTCCACATTTGTTTTTTGTTACACGTTATGTTATGATATAATCAGATCAAGTGGTGCGGTGATCCATTGTTGTAGACAATGCGTCTAGTCAACGTTTCTCACCGTATGCGCATATGACTCATAGTGACGAAGCTAACATCACGCTTACGCTCCATGTAGGACCAAGATTCGTTAGGCAACCTATACAATAAAATAACTTACTTCCAATTCCTTATAGATTCGGGCAAACTGTATTTAATTAGCATTGTCGAGATGAAGTTTGATATGCATACTATTAGTGTTCGCTTGAAATTGGTCCAAAATTGTTTGTGCTTGTTCACTAAGAACGGTGCTGGGCGAGGTGATTGTTGCTGGGACCGTGCGAGCCCGCGTGTCTCGAGGTCGCTCTCGACATAAGTGACGCTATTTGGTCAGATGGTCATTGCTAACTGGACTCGAGAAAGTCATCTATTTCGAAATTTTAGAGTTGCGTGAGCTTGGTGTGCGATGTGTCGCTGCGGTGCCATGTAGTCTGGTGCGGTGCGCGGCAAGCGGACGGCGGCGCGCTGTCTGCGCGTTCTTCCGGAGCGCACCCGTCCGACCAGTCGCAGCGCACCGCCCGATGCCCGCCTCGGGCGATCGGCCTTCACAGTTTAATAATTAAATCGAGAGAACGACGCTGTGACCGCAGCGGCCGCCGCCGTCGTCGCTGTCGCCGCGCAGGCCCCGAAGAAGCCGTCGCGGAAGGCGCTGCCAGCCTTGGTGGCGCTGTTCTGCGCAATCGAGGCCGGTTTATTGGACGCATATTGCGTTGTAGCAGAGCTTTATCTTCTCGAACTCCTTAACAATATAGCATGTTATCGCTTTGTATAAGTCAGCACCCGGAAATGTTTTTTAGGCAATGTGTAAAAAACTACATTTATAAATGCATTCATCTACACACACCATAAATCCAAATGTAGTATTTTTTTATACCCAGATTGGAAAAACCAGGAAGCATATACTGCATTTTCCATTTTCCATGTTATAGATATTCCATCAAATCTTTTTCATAAAACCTCAACATACAATTTATAAAAAAACATTTGCAGGGTTTTCCCTTTTTTAAACCACCCCTTTATTTGAGAGAACAGAACAACAACAAATAAAAAAACAAATCGGCTTAGCCGTTTTTGAGGTTTAGCGAGACTAAAGAACAGCAATTGATTTTTATATAGGTACCTATATAGATAGAGTGGAATATTTGAGGCACTTCAGGTGCCTGTATGTAATATACAGTATCTCATAAAAGTGATAAATATCATGAACTTGACAATAGCGGTCAGTTTTTAAAGTAGCTTTCCTATATGTTTCCTAGATTAGCAAATTCCTCTTCAACATCGTTCATTCTATGCTTAGGATCGGGCGTGGGTCTGGGTCCACACGCTAGGCGCCTCAACCCACACTATTCTCTCACGTAATGTTCGGAATCGTTGATTAATTTAGTAATGCCAAATTAAATTCATTTAGATTTACTTTACTGAGGCTCTATGTAATTGATGAAGTCTTGACGTAACAAAGAAAACAATGAAAAAATAGCAATGGAATTAAGCAAACAGCGTGATACAATATACATTTGACTTGTAAGAGTCGTAAGCTTTTATTTAAATTCAACGTAGTTTATTGAGTGACGGGCATCCTGTTTTATGGCTTGTCGGCAAGCTCAACAGTCGACGATTCTGCGAATCAGTGGATATTGTCGCAAATTGCCGCTTTCGCCCACCCGCTGAATAATGCATGTGATAACATAACTTCACGTCGCGCACCCGTCGCCGCCGCCGCGCCGCCGCCGCCCGCC